>PVKP010038263.1:0-21035 GCA_004027715.1 Plecturocebus donacophilus
CAGGAAGCCAGATGGGGAGGAAAAAATGCAGGAGTGAAAGGGTGGGGAGAAGTGTGGGTTTGGGGTGAGCTGTTTTCCTTCTCCATGTCCAATAATCTGCGTGATCTTAGGTGACTTAATTTACCCAACTGGTGGGCTCATGGCTGAGGATGAAACTCACCTGTAGCAAAAGCGTTAAAATAAAGAAATGTCATCCTATTAGCTGACCCAGAAAGAAAGACTGCTCTAGGCCAGAATAGAGGGAGGGGCCGGAGAGAGGCCACAAGGGCTGGGGGACCTGTGTCAGAGGCACGGGGGTCAGAGCCAGCTGTTATCCCCTCCTTAGAGGCTGGGGCACTACGGGGACGCCCAGTTGGGGGCCGTGTGACAGTGTGGTCTGCTGCCTGCACGGAACAGGGCGTGCGTGGGCGAGCCCAGCTCTGCTGCTCACCCCAACTCATGTGAGGTGGACAAGACCTTTCCCTAGCTGAGCCTCAGTTTCCCCCTCTGGAAGAAGAAGACAGATCAGATGTGCTCTGAAGCCCCTGTACCTCTGGCTCCTGGGCTCAGTGGGGGGGTGGGGTGCCTGTGAAAGGAAAATAAATCTTAGGACCCCCAAATCACTGAGCTAAGGGGAAAGGTCAAGCAGAGAACTGCTTAGGGCCAATCTGCTCCCATTCTATTCCAAGTCACCCCTTGGCTCACTGAGATAGATGGTGCACATCTGATTCTCTCCTTTGGAGAGGCTAATCAGAAACTCAAAAGAAGGCAACCATTTGTCTCTCACCTACCTATGAGCTGGAAGCTCCCTCCCGCTTCTTGCCTGTCTGTGACCTGGAGTCCCTCCCCTCTCCGTCTTCCTGCCTTTGCTTCAAGGTGTCCTGCCTTTCCAGACCGGAGACCAATGTACTTCTTACAAATACTGACTGATGTCTCATGTCTCCCTAAAATGTCTAACACCAAGCGTGGCCCACCACCTTGGGCGCATGTGGTCAGGACCTCCTGAGGCTTTGTCACGGGTGCGTCCTCAACCTTGGCAAAACAAACTTTCTAAATTAACTGAGACCTGTCTCAGGTTTTCTGGGTTCACAGGCCCAACCTTCCGTGTCCCCCAGCGCATCCCACGGGGCCTCACCTTCGCTTCTTCTGCATCCAGTCCTTTACCTCCAGGTCGGGGAGCCCCATCCACTGGCCTTGGCTCAGGGTCACCATGGAGCCTTCGATGGACTGCAGGAAAAGGAAGCCTTCGGTTCAGGCCTCTGCTAGCCTGAGCCTAGTCGGGGCTGGAGGACATGGGAGGCCTTGGCTGGGGCTGGCGGAGGGAGAACGAGGAAAGGGGAGATGCAAGAGCCCCAGCTCCAAGCAGGGAGAACAAGGGAGACCCCCACCCCCATCAAGGGGTGCCCTCGCTGAGCCACTCACGTGCCAGGCTCCCCCGGGGAGGTTCCGGCCCAGAACCAAGTGGGGGATGGCGTGCTCCGCCTGGTGCTTCCAGGTGAGGACCGACTCCGTATTTCCCCCGAAGTCTGTGTCTGGGCGCAGAAGGGCATCGAAGAGCAGAGCCACGGGGCTTTGGCATCGGCCTTCAAGGCCTTCGGACAGGTAGTCCAGGTCCTGGAGGGGGCATAGGTCAGAGGGTGCTGGGAGAGGGTGGGGTTGTCTTCCCAGGGCCTCAGGCTGGGCAGGAATGTGGGGACTGAGGCTGGGCCATTTCCCTGGCACTGGAGGGTCTCAGAGAGATGTGCACACTGCGGGTGCTCTGCAGCTCTCATTCTGAGGTCTTTCCAGGAGGCCAAGAGCCCCAGGGTATAGACCAAACAGGCAACCTTAGATGAGACTGGAGCGACCGCCTGGTCCTACATCCCTACCTTAATATCGGGGGGTGAGATCAGCTGGGGAGGCGCTGCCTCTTAAAAGTAGATAAGGCAGACCGGCATCGTAAAGGCTCTGACAAGCCCTGCAGCCATCATTCACCTGTTGAATTTTCCCAAACCCAGCGTGTCCCTGTGTTACTGCAGTGGGAACATTTTTGTGTATATTATACTGAGGAACTAGTACTCTATAGAGAGCACTTTGAAAAATGCTGATCTGGATCAAATGGTGTAGAATGACGTCCTCATCCCCAGCTCAGGGGCGGGAGGGGAACAGGCGGATGTACCCTGCCTGATGCGGGAGGTCGACAAGGGGAGGTCGTGGAGGGGCACGGTGGGAGACGGGGGGTGTGCAGGGAGGATCTGCAAACCCTTGTGGGCAGGAGGTAGTGGGACTGAAATATCTGCGGTGGAATTTCTCAACCTTGGCCCCGCTGACATTCGAGCCAGATTCTTCTTTGTAGATAGAACAAAGTCATCCACACGTCAGTGAAGCCGGGGTTGGTAAACTCCTCCCCAGACACGTCAGTTCCACCACCCTCGCTGTCTTGTGCAGTGCTGGGCATTTACCAGCATCCCTGGCCTCCACCCTGCCGGAACTGGTAGCACCGCCACCCCGTCATGACAACCCGTATCATCCCAGACATCGCCAGGTGTCCCCAAGGAGCTAAATCATCCCCTCACTGAGAACCCCTGGTCTAGGACATAGTGAGCCCTCGGCCACGTTGCATCTGTGGGTCTCCGATTTCTCTTTCATGATCTCCGTGGCTGACTCTGTGGACTCTCGGGTCCAGCAAACACACACTTTTGTTTTCCCTGGGAAAGCTGCGGTAGTTTTCCACGGGCGGTGTGTCCTCCCCAGAGCTCCAGCCCCAGGATGACCCACCTGGTCCAGGATGGAGACCCCCGGGGCCTCCGTGAGCTTCCGCTGCAGCAGGGGGTGTGGGTGGACGGCATCTGGCTTCACGTAGGGTGTGTGGCCGGAGAGCAGGTAGGACAGGCAGATGCCAGAGGGGCCGTTGCCTGGGGAGAGAGGGTGGAGGTCAAAGGGGGCGGCCTCAGCAGGTGGGAGAATCTGCTGAGGGCTTAGGTCTGGACATAGCGCATCCATTCACTGATCCTTCATTCATAAAAATAAAATATTAAGCCCTTAGCCTGTGCCAGACACTATGCCTAATAATAATTTTAAAAAGAGGCCGAGCACAGTGACTCACGCCTGTAATCCCAGCACTCTGGGAGGCCGAGGTGAGCAGATCACCTGACGTCAGTCGTTAGAGACCAGCCTGACCAAGAAGGAGAAACCCTGTCTTTACTAAAAATACAAAAAAAATTAGCAAGGCGTGGTGGCGGGCGCCTGTAATCCCAGCTACTCGGGAGGCTGAGGCAGGAGAATCGCGTGAATCCAGGAGGCGGAGGTTATGGGTGAGCTGAGATCACGCCACTGCACTCCAGCCTGGGTGACAGAGTGAGACTCTGTCTCAAAAAAAGAAAAAAAACCAATAATTTAAAAAAGAAGGAATGAGCAACTGCTGAGAGCTTCCCGTTTGCCAGGAATTGTACTGAGAGCTTCAACAGCCCCACAACAGCTTCAGTGAGGCAAGTGCTGCTCTTTTCCTTCCTATACTTGAGGAAATGGGCACAGAGAGGTTGAGTAACTTGCCTGTGGTCACACAGCTGGCAGGTAGATGAGTCGGGATTCAAACCAGACAGAGGGAACCCCTGACGACACAACTGAGATTCTGAGATCTAAGAACTAGGTCAGATGGACAAGTGAACACAGCACAGATGGCTACGGGGCCTGGGGGCGAGCTCGGGTGGTGGGTGCTCGTGGGCGCTCAGGGGCGCCGCGCCACCTGTTGGGTCTGCTGCCTGCACGTCTGAAGAACTGTGCCGCCATCTGTGGCGCCTCCTGGGCAATTCACCAGGCCCAGCCCTGCGACAGCTCTTCTCTTTTTATCTGTCCTTTCCCCTCTTATCTCGTCTGAGTTGGAATATTACTCATACGTAGGACACCAGGAGGAACCATATGAAATCGCAGGCAGCCATCTGCTTTTGCTTTACAGAAATGACCATCTCACGTGGCTGAATGGGATGCCTGCATTCTTGGGGGTCGTCTGTCCTCAATTTTGCAGACAGAGGACAGGAATCGTAAGTCCTGCTGTGTGTCCTCTCGTGTGGGTCCCTAGCACAGTGCTGGCCACCGGGTAGTCCTGGGCCAGTGCGGACTCAGGACTGGGCCTGTCCTGCCCCACACCAACCTCCAGTCGATGGCTATGTTCTAGACCCCTGGGTTCTCGGAGGCATGAAAGGGAATGATAGTTTATAAACTGCTAAGGCCAGCACTGGCCACACAGTAAACACTCAGTGGCTTAAAGAACACTGTAAAGAGGCCAGGCCTAGGCCAGCCATGGTGGCTCATGCCTGTAATCCCAGCACTTTGTGAGGCTGAGGCAGGCAGATCACTTGAGGTCAGGAGTTCGAGACCAGCCTGGCCAACATGGCGAAACCCCGTCTCTACTAAAAATACAAAAATGAGCTGGGCGTGGTGGCGGGCACCTGTAATCCCAGCTACTTGGGAGGCTGAGGCGGGAGATCCGCTTGAGCCCGGGAGGTAGAGGTAAGCCAGGATCACACCACTGCACTCCAGCCTGGGCGACAGAATGAAACTTTGTCTCAGAAAAACAAAGAACCACCCCTCCTCAAAAAAAGAGGCCAGGCCTGGACTTGCCCAGCTCCTGCCCTCAGACCCGGGGGCAGAGGCACCTGGAAGGCTCAGTGGAGCCCCTCTGGGGCTGGGGCCTGACACTCACCCACGATGATGACCGGGAGGGGCTCTGAGCTGCTGGTGCCGAGGTGGTCCTTTCTGGAGGAGCTCATGGCTGTGGCTGGTGGGGTGCTCGGGGCTGGCAGCAGACCTGGAGTGGGGGGATAGGGAAGAGCCCATTCCGGTGAGGCTTGGGTGTCACATGGCCACGTCACTTCCCAGGTAGTGTGGCCTCCTATGGCCCCCAGGGTCCACCTTGGGGTCCCGGTGAGGCATATTGATCAGGACTCACTTCTTGCTCACGCAGTCTCTGCTCCAAACAGGCCACCTGCCCCACCCTTCCCCAGTCACGCAGGACGTGGCCTCCCCTCCTTGGGCCTGGTTGCCACAGGCAGCCACTGTCCCTCAGAGCCTCACACTACTCTCCCATCTCATTGGAGGGGGGGCAAGAGTCCCCAAAGCTCGTTCTCTGTCTTCCCGAGAGGCCGTTCCTGCCCAACCCAGGAACAAGCCCAGCTGGCTCTTCTGTGGGCCACCGCCCTCCAGTACCAGCGTGGCCTGGTGGACTTTGGAGTCATCACCCGGCGCTGGCAGGTGGCTTCACATCTGCTGACCGTGGCCCATTCCTGGGCCTCTCTGGGTTTCAGTTTCCTCACCTGTAAAATGGAAGCAACGAGTCCCTACCTCCTAGGGTGGGTGCGGAACACAGTGGGGTCACAGGCGGGAAGCCCCTGCCTGGAGTGAATTTGCCACGGGGAATGAGCCTGGCTGTGGCCTGCCCCAGGGGCTGGGCCAGGTTTGGGGACGTGCCCTCGAACCTGCCATCTCTGGGGCAGCTGTGCCCTCTGGTGGCCCCAGACTCAAATTGCTCAAAGGGACTCAGGAGCTGGTCCTAGAGCTGCCGGTGCCCAGAGGGGCATCAGACCCCCACTTCTCCCCCACACCAGCCAGCAGCGGACACAGGCCTCACCTGAGGGCCACACGCTGCCATCCTGAGGGCCACAAGGCCACACCCTTGTGGGCACGGGGATGGTGAGCATGTGGCACTGGCTCTGTGCCGGATATTTGACATGCTTTTTCTCATAGACACCTCACAATGACCCTGTGCAGAGCCCTGGCTGTGTTATTTTCCCACTTCACAGATGTGTAAAAGGGGCTCAAAGAGGTCGCACAAGCTTCTCAGCATCACGCAGCCGGCTCGGAAACCCAGGGCTCACTGGTGCCAAGGCCCTGTCAGTGACACCACCCACGCCACTCAGCCTGAGGGTTGTCTGCCTCCAGAATTCTTCCAGAGAAGGTAGGAATCTGGATTTCTATGTTAATTCTCTGATTTGAAAAAGTGACCAATGAATGTACGCGCAATTCTGGAAGATCCTTAACAGGCCATCCAAACACAGCTGAGACCAGCGTGTGACCTCTGATGTGTGCAGAGGGGCAGGAACATCATCATCCACCTCGAGGCAGGCCCCAAGGAGATGGACAAGAGACTGCTGAGTAGATGGGCCACTGAGAGGAACTGAGTGTCGCCCCCACAGTGACAACAAGTGACCTTCCCACAGCACTCTACAGTTTGCAAGGAGGCTGCACCTAAGCAGTGGCATCTGGCCCGCTCAGCAGCCTGGAGAGGTGAGCCCTGGCGCCTGTTTTGCAGTTGGGGAGAAAGAGGCTCCGAGGGCCAGGATGTGCCCAGCAGGAAAGGGGTCTGTCAGGGACCCCCGTGTGGGTGCCCTCTGCTCCCCTAAGCACACCCTTGCCTCTGCTGGAGTGGCAGCCAGGGACAGCCTCCATGTCCTGTCGAGGCAAGCCTGTGTGCCTAGCACCCAAGACCTTCTCCTCTTTTCCTGGAAAGAAGGAAGGTGACATCCTGCAGTCGCCAGGGACCACATGCCCTCTTCCTGCCCAGTTCCCTGCAAGGCCCCTGGCTGCCTGCCTGGGGAGGGGATGTCAGGGTGACATTGCCACCCATTGTAATAATGGTAAGAGTCACAAGACCAACAAAGACAACAGGTGGCTGACACTTTCATACCTCTGTGGAGTGGGCTGGGTGCCAGGCATGATCTCCACACTGAAAACACATTACCAAATGGAATCCTTATTTAATCAGGTTGTTGTACGTGCTCCGAGGGCCAGAGAGTTTCTCACGGCCCTGTACAGTTTGCAAGGTGGTTGCCCCAGCTCTAGCAGGCTGGGCTGGATTGGAGCCCAGGCCGCCCTGCTCCAGAGCCTTCTCTGTGCCCCAAGTGCTCTGACAGCTCCTGATAAGACCCCTCTGCTGGGCGGAACGTGCAGTATCCGTTCTAGGGTCCCCTATGGCTCTGTCGAGGTGCTAGTGGCAGGCGGGGAGACAGTGGGGCAGCTGATGACCCAGTGTTCTGGCCAGGAGGGAATCATTTCTCACTGACCCTGGGTGCTGGGTATAGCCAGAGGCCTTGGAGGACAGGACTGCAGTTCCCAGAGCACCTTCTCAGGCTCACTCCTGGTACCTTTGAATGGCCCCAAGCACCTCAATCCTCATCACAGTCCCCAGGAACAGCAGCCACTGGGAGGCATGGGACATCCTGGTAAAGTGCCTTCCCAAATCACCTCCTTTGATCTTTCTAGCAACCCACTTTGCAGATGAGGAGACTCAGGCTTGGAGAGGTGAAGCCATGCCCTGAGGCTACAGAGCTGGTGGGTGATGAAACCAAAATCTGATCTCCATGGGCTGATGCCCTAGACACCTCCAGACCTTGCCCAAACAAGGGAGCCAACCTGCTCCATCTGCCCCAGTGCGCCCACCCCGGGCCATGCCTTGCTCCTCTCTTGTTCTTTTGGTTCTCCCACCACCCAAGGAAGGCACTTGCAGGAGCCCCTGTTGGTCAATGAGGAATCACAACTGGCTGCTCCTTATCACCCTCTGCAGGCAGCAGAGTTCCTGCCAAGGCTTTGGGACTTCAAGTCCAGTGCTCCGTCCTGGGACTGTTCTCAGGCACTTGAACAGAAGCTTCTGGATGCCATATACATGAGGTCACCACCCAGGGGCTGGACCTGAGAAGTCACTTCCTGTGTAGAGAGACACAGGACGCCCCAAGACCCAAGCAGCTTGAAGCTGTCACTCATAATCTTGAAAAAATATGCCATCAACTTACAAAAGAGTGTGCAAAAGTTTCATTTCAATTCGTTTTATGCTTTTTACTTTTATGGAGTTAGAAGAATCAATTTTTAATGTTATCTTTTTAAGTCCCTTTGATTGAAGATGGCAGACGTTGATGGAAAGAAGTTAATATTAAAAATTGATGTTTCAAACTTCACAAAGGCAAATAGGATAAAAAACATGAAAACAGTTGCACCTTTGGCTGACGTTTCTTTCACGTCTGTAGCGTGTGTACTTCTGAGGTTGTTAAAGCTGCAAACTGCTCTGAGACTCTGGGACACCTGTATGTCTGCATTTCTTTGGCACCTCTAGTGGCCATTTACTCATTTGCCTTTGAAAACACCCCAAGAGGTGGGTTTTCTTATCCTCACTGTGCAGAGGAAGAAACACAGGTCAGGAGGAACAGGCGTCTTGCCCCAGGTCACCTGGGAGTGTCCAAGACCATGCTCATGCGGACACATCTTAGTTCTGCTCAATCCCCTCCAGTAAAACAGCTGATTACAGGGAGACCAAGAAAATGGCATGAAGCCCCAGGGTGGGGGGGAGGGGGGGCTAAGTGTGAGGAGGTGGTCTGTCCATGCAAGCATCACTTGCCATTTATTACAGATGAGCCCTCACCCCAGTGCCACACACCTGGAGCCCAGGATCTCCTGCAGCTTCCCAGCCTCGCAGGGGCCGCCTTCCCTACCCACCACACTCTTGAGCCTTCAGAGAGAAGCTAAGTCCCTGGGGCCTCCCGGGGCGGGGGCTGTTCATGGGCACCCATGGGCTCTGTCCCTCCTGAGCAGAAGCAGAAACCCTGAGGGCACCCAGCCTGGCTACCGACCCAGTGGACTTGGGACAGTCGGGCAGCAAGCCCAGGCTGGCCACACCCCTCTTTCTTGCTAGAAGCAAGAAGTCACATGGGCCAGGGTTCGAAGGGACTGTAGCCGCTCAGCTGCTCTGCTGAGGGTGCCAGTCACCTGGACAGGGACATGGCTGAGGATATGGGAGGAACGTGGGGTAGAGGAGAATCCTGCCGGGCTCCCTAGAATTCAGGGGAGGGCCTCTATTCAGGACCAGCCAGGACCCCTGCCTGGCTCCAGGGCTCTGCAGACCCTCCGGTCCAGCTGGGCTGGCCACTTGTGCCTGGGATGTGCCTGATTCCCTGCCCCGGAACCTGGCCCCTGACACTCACCTGACAGGCGGTGGTGCCGCAGCTCGGTGAGCCCAGCCAGCTTGTGCACTAGGAGGGCCAGGGGATCACGGATCACAGAGTCTCCCTCGAGATCGGAACGCCCATTACCCTGCAGGGATCCAAGAGGCTCTGAGAGGCCAGGGGGAAGTGAGGGTATTTCACTGGGAGGGAAGAGGCCGCGCAGGCAGTGGGCGGGGCCAGGAAAATCACTTTCATAAGCGTGAGTCAGCAGGGGCCGTGATGAATGAACTTGCACACTGGGCGGGTGTCACGTTGCCTGCCCCACGGCCAGCCTTAAAGGGCCCGTGCTGGGCAGCCTGCCAGGCGGCCTAGGGTGGCGCTCCCCGACACGTCCCCCCAGCCAGACCCCCATACCTGGGGCTCAGTCCCTGGAGGAGGAACCTGTGACCTCTGAATGAGCCAGCCTGGCCTTTGCCACAAGGGAGAAAGAGATGGCTTTGCACCTCACACACTTAATGTAACAGCCCCTTTAAGTGGCGAAAACCCATCCAGTTCCCTCATTCCACCTGCATTCTACTTCACCCTCCAACCCCAAAGCCCTCTGGCACCAGCCTGCCTGGGCTGAGAATCCAGCTTTGCCACTTCCTGGCTGCAGAGCTCTGGCAAGCTGCCTTAGGACTGACACCTCGGTTTCCTCATCTGAAAACCGGAGCCAAGTCACAGATGCTCTCTGCTAGAGTGGCTGTGAGGGTTTGATGACATCCTTCTCGACTGCCATGCTTACAGCTGGAAGCCTGCTCGCTGGCCCCCCCGTTTTGTGTGGGCACACGCCCCAGGCCTTGCTGCTGCTTCATTATTATCATTAATGTGAGACGGAGTTTCGCTCATTTCCCTGGCTGGAGTGCAGTGGCGCCATCTCAGCTCACTGCACCCTCCACCTCCAGAGCTCAAGTGATGCTTCTGCCTCAGCCTTCTGAGTAGCTGGGATTACAGGAATGCGCCACCATGCCCGGCTAATTTGTATTTTTAGTAGAGACAGGGTTTCACTACATTGGTCAGGCTGGTCTCAAACTCCTGACCCCAGGTGATCCACCTGCCGCAGCCTCCTAAAGTGTGGGGATTACAGGTGTGAGACACCACGCCCAGCTTGTTTCTGAACCACTTTTTTGTCTCTTCCCAAAGAATGTGAGCTCTGTGTGGGCCAGATGGTGTATTTATGACTGCTTTATCCGGTGTCTAGAATAGCGCTGAGCTATTACATAGTAAGTGCTCAGTAAGGCAGAAAGTGAGAGAGGGAGGGAGGGAGGAGCCTGACGCAGTGCACACACAGACCGAGGTGTACATTCGCTGTTATTTTCAGTGTTGATGTTGTCGTTTTCACCCTTGTCCTCCCATCTGCTACCTTGCAGGGGTGGGGAATGGGGGCGCACCTTTGGGTGGAAACTTTAAGAGGGAACCCAAACCCGTAAACTAAAAAATAACATTTTGAGGCAATTTTACTAAAAAACCTAAACTAATGCAAAACTGCCAGGATAAACACCGACAGGATCCAGAGCAGTGCCTCAAGGCTGATGCAAAGAGAACCAGGATTTCCAACGCTGTCTGTGTTTTAAAAAGTTTGCTCTTTTATTCATTCTGGATTTTTTCATGAATTTCTACTTGTAAGAACACTGCATAGACGCATTATGTATCACGGTGATGGGGGTGCTTTGGTGCCCCTAAAATTCTGTGCCTGAGGTCGTGCCTCACTCTCCTCACCCTAATTCTGGCCCTGGTGGCCACAGCCCTGCCCTCAAGTTACGCACAGCCTGGAAACCACAGCCCCGGGCCTGGAGCACCTGCCGGCAGGGGCTCGCGCTGGGGCTGGGTCCTGCTGAGAAACACCTCTGAGGAGGTGAGAGTAGCAGGACTCTACAGAGGGCTGGAGAGAGAGAGAGAGAGAGAGAGAGAGAGAGAGAGAGAGAGAGAGAGAGAGAGATAAAGAGGATAGAAAGAGAGACAGAGAGGGGGAGAGAGAGAGGGGGGATAGAAAAAGAGAGGACAGAAAGAGAGAGAGGATAGAGAGAGGAGAGAAAGACGAGAGAGACAGAGAAAAGAGAGGAAAGAGAGAGAGAGAGAGAAGGAGACACAGAGAGAGGAGAGAGAGAGATAGAGCAAGAGAGAGAGAAAGTGTGCGTGTGTGTGCATGTGTGTGTCACTGCTGGCATTAAGGGAGGGTCTCATGGATGGGGGTGAGCACTCCAAGGGTTTAGGGGGCAGATGAGAAGCTGGCGTGAAAAAGGCTGAGGGAAGAGCTTATGCACAGCTGGGGCCATGTGGGCGGAGGGGCTGGAGGGCTGGGGAGAGGGGCCAGGCCTTAGCTGGGTCTCTCCTTCCCCGCCTCGGCTTCCCTGGGTGACCTGTGCGCAGGGCCCTGTGATCAGCAGAACTCGGAGCTTGGTTTAATGCTCTGCTGCCACTACCTTAAAATTCTCATTTTGAACATGAATGTCCTGAATTTCCATTTTGTACTAGGCCCCCCAAATCACACGATGGATCTGGCCTGGGGCTGCACCCGGTATGAGGCTGGCTAGGTGGGAGCTGTCCGTGGGTTTGCCTCTGGCCGGCTGGGTAGGCTTTGGTGAGACATGGTGCCCTCAGCCTCAGTTTTACCCAGGGAAAATGAGCCCTTGCAGTCCTCTCCTCCCGGGCCCTCGGCAGCACTGCCCCACAGAGGAAAGGTGACACGGGACATGGTGGAGGGGCAGCAGGAAACGCCTTGCTCTGGGTCTCAGCTCCCGGCCAGTGTCTAGCCCCACCACAGGTGTGCTCTGTGATCTGAGGCAGGAAGCCTCCCTCTCTGGGCCTCTGTTCTGGCTGTGGCCTTGTGACCAACACTCTGTGACACTCTGAATGTGCAGCTCCGACACACCAGGACCTAGGCAGGGGTTGTGAACATGAGGGCAGGGAGGGGTGCAGCTGCGGCCCATGTACCTCTCGTCTGCTCTGCATGTCTCTCCGGCAGCGGCCTCTCGGTCTCCACTTCCCCATCCCCCGGCGCCTGGTCTGCGGCTTCCCAGTGGTTTTGGATGTGTAAACTAAGGCAGAGAGAGACATGCACCCAGGATCAGAGACCTCCACCCCAGACTGCTCAACCCCTTAAGGCTGAGGATTGAGGAGGCCTGAGGCTCCGGAGGGGAGACCCAGGAAGGAGGAGGGCTTCCCTTGGACCCCTTCTCCTGGGCTTAGCCTGGATTTCTTCCCAAGCTGCCCCGCCCCTGCTGGCCCTGACCTCATTCTAGAATTTGGAAATTTGCTGATACGGAGAACTGTGGGGCGAGCTGTGGACTTTCTCCCCTGCCATCTTGTTTACCTGCTGGGTGATTATCAGAAACAGAATTGTTGAGTTTCTTCCAGAAAGATTGACTAAGACAAGGGCAGATACTGTGAAAGGCAGGCAAAAGGGCGATGGGTAGAGGGGCTACGGAGAAGGGGGAGCCCAGTGGGTCTTTGCAGGCTGACTCGAGGGGGCCAGCTGTCTTGGGTGCCAGTGGGTGGCCCTGGTTCTTCCGGACCTGCCCTATGCTCTTTGAGGCCATCAGTTTAAGTGGCTATTAAGAGCTTGCGACATGATCCTCCAAATTCAAGTGTGCTCACAGTAGGGTTGCCAGAAGCAGCAAATGAAAATACAGGTTCCAGAGAAATATTTGAATTTCAGGTAAATAAGAAACAAACTTTCAGTCTATCTTCAATATTGTACATGACATACTTAAACTCAAAGTTCCTGTTTATCTGAAATTCAGATTTCCCTCACAGCCTGTATTTTATTTGCCAACTCTAGTTGTAAATGTAAAATATACACCAGAATTAAAAGAATTAGTACCAAAAAGGTGAAATGTCTCATTCATAATTTTTATATGGATTACATGTTGCAATGAAAATAAGAAAAATATTTGACATAGTGGGCTAGATAGAATATATTATTAAAATTAGGCTGGGCATGGTAGCTCATGCCTGTAATCCCAGCACTTTGGAAGCCTGAGGTGGGCAGATCATCTAAGGTCAGGAGTTTGAGACCTCATCCCTCCCCGGACTCCCACTCATCCCTCCCCGGACTCCCGCTCATCCCTCCCCGGACTCCTACTCATCCCTCCTCGCCTCTGTTTTTGCCTGCCTTTTCCTCAACCAGTGGCTCTCACAGCTCTGCCATTGCTGGGCACTGGCAGGCACTGGGCACTGTGAACAGAGGGGTCTCTGGACACAGCTGAGGCTCAGAGAGGTTAATCTCAAGCCTGAGGCTACACAGCATGAGTGGCAGAGCCAAGGCTCGAACCCAGCTGCAGAGCTGGGCACCTCCAGGAAAAGACGTATGTAGAAAAGGAATAAAGGAAGCCTCCTTCTTGCCTGGGTGCAAAGGCACGGGTCCAGAAACTTGGCCATGTTCACTGTGCCACGGCCTGCAGGTCCTGAAGGGCCGGCCCGTCTCTACAGCTGCCCACACTGTGTGTGCATTTCAGGGACCCATGCTTTAGACCTGTACAGCAGCCCAGCGAGGAGGGCGTGGTGCTATTATTATTCCCATGTTACAGGTGAGGAAACGAAGGCCCCAGGAGTGTAAGCTGTAGCCCAAGTCACGATCAATGGCAGAGCTGCGGCTGTCACCCTGTCCTGCCCGGAGCTCTGGCCCTTCCAGCTCATGACACAACTAATATTTGTTTGGTGCCAAAATGTTTACAGAGTCTTTTCGCCCACACGGTCTCACTGATTCTCCCAGAACCCACAGAGGTGGGCAGATATTTACAATACCGACTTTAGTTTACAGATGAAGAAATCCAGAGGGGCCTGCCCAAGGCTGTAGGAAATGAAGTGGGGTAAAGGGAGCCAGACTCCAGTGTGTCTGGAGGCAAAGCCACGGAGGGCACGGGTGTGAGCTGCCAGCGCTCAGGGGAGAGAGCATCATCCAGCTCCAGGGGGGTGGGGGCGTGGGTCACTGTTGCCCCCTGGGGAAGATGGTGTCATAGCTGGCGCCCCAGGGCCCCAGGAACGGGGTAGAGGGAGGTCAGGAGTCAAAGGAGGAGGGTGGGGAAGGCGGCGGCACAGGGGAGAGGCTGGGAGGCTCACGTGTCTTCAGGCAGCCACATCCTGTCTTCCCTGATTCCTCCCTCTTTTTCCTAAAACCCAAAGGAGAGTCTCGGCGGAAGAGTGAACGTGCCCGCCCCAGAGTCCGAGTGCTCAGGTGATCCAGCCCAGCTGTGTAAAAGCCCTCCACTTTGGAGTTAGACAAGCTGAGATGGGGCTCCATCACTTTTGGCTGTGTGAATCTGGGCCTGTGGCTGAACCTCTCAGTGCTTCCATTTCCGTGGGTGTGAGATGGGGATAGCAGCACCTATCTTCTGGTGACGCCTCTGTTACTGCTGCACATTGCAATCAGCTAGGGAGATTTTCAAATACACTGACGCCCAGGCTCCGGCCCAGAGGGTCTGACATCCCTGGGCTGGGGTGTGGCTGGACATGGGGAGTTTTATCCCCAGTGATGCCCATGTGCAGCTTGGGCTGAGAGCCTCTGTCCCTGTGGCTGTTGGAGTATGAGCTGAGATACAGCCTGGAAACTGCCTGGCCCGTCTGTGGACACCCTCCAGCCGGCAACCCGTCTTTTTTTGTAAAATACATTCATTGCCCTGTTGAAGGAACAGACACAGGTTCTAAAGGAAAAGTTCATCTTCAGAGGAGCCAGGCCTGCAGGATGGCAGGGGCCTGCAGGTGACCCTGGTGTGGGGGTGGCTCATGGGAAGCCCAGAGGGCCACTGAATCGACCACCTGGAATAGAGAACCTTGCTTATTTACCATGTGCAGGATAAGCCCTTTCCCTGACTCAGTTCCCATAACACTGACTTTGAACTCAATGGACTTTGAACTTGGCATTTCCCCTTGGGCGTTTCATGTCACTCATTCTAAGCATGGCCATACTCTGAGCCACAAGTTACAATCTTTTTTTTTTTTTAATTTTTTTTAGTACAGACAGGTTGGCCAGGCTGGTCTGGAACTCTTGACCTCAAGTGCTCCACCCATCTCGGCCTCCTAAAGTGTTAGGGTTACAGGTGTGAGCCACCATACCCAGCCCAAATTACAATCTTAAAGAAAAATGTCCTAAGACAAAAACCCCGAAGCAAGAAATGGTTAAATAGACAAGGAGGCATAAACTGCAGCCTTAATATTAATTTTTTTTTGAGACAGAGTTCCACTCTTGTTGCCCAGGCTGGAGTGCAATGGCACGATCTCGGCTCACACAACGGCTGCCTTCAGGGTTCAAGCGATTCTCTGCCTCAGCCTCCCGAGTAGCTGGGATTACAGGCATGCGCCACCATGCCTGGCTAATTTAGTATCTTTAGTAGAGACGGGGTTTCTCCATGTTGGTCAGGCTGGTCTCCAACTCCTGACCTCATGTGATCCACCTGCCTTGGCCTCCCAAAGTGCTGGGATTATAGGCGTGAGCCACCGTGCGCAGCCAATATTAATAGTGAAAAACTGGGAGAAACTTCAGTGTCCAACTATCAGAACCATTCAGTACACACTGGCAAATGCCCAGAGAAGAATATGATGTAGCCTTAAGAAATGCAGGGACAGAACCAGGCAGCACAGTGGCAACAGGACAAGCCGATGAAGCCGGCGGCGCCGTGTCCAGCATGCAGGCCTCTGGGCAGGAGCTGGGAAGGGATCAGGAAGAAAGACAGAAGCTAGACTGATTGCTGGGGTTCAGGAATTTTATGTGAGTTTTAAAAATTCTAATTTCCATTATATAATGAACAATAATCAGAAGGAAAGGCAATTTGCTGAGACAAGGATTTTCTGTGTTTTGCGGAGTTCACTTGGTGTACTGCAGATGTCTAGCACAGGGCCCAGGGCATAACAGTAGCTCCATAAATAGCAATTGAATGAATGAATCTCGTTGCTTTCAGACTTTGCTGATAAGACTCCTTTTTTGGCAGGGGGACAGAGTCTTACTCTGTCGCCCAGGCTAGAGTGCAGTGGCGTGATCTTGGCTCACTGCAACCTCTGCCTCCCAGGTTCAAGTGATTCTCCTGCCTTAGCCAATCCCACGTAGCTGGGATTACAGGTGCACCCCACCACACCCGGCTACTGTTTGTATTTTTAGTAGAGATGAGGTTTCACCATGTTGTTCAGGCTGGCCTCGAACTCCTTACCTCAAGTGATCTGCCCTCCTTGGCCTCCCAAAGTGCTGGGATTACAGGCGTGAGCCACTGCACCTGGCCACCTCTTAAAACATTTTTCAGCAGCTGTGTCTCCTCTTGGCTTTATACTGTATGCATATCGATTGACACGCCTTTCATATATTTAGGTTTTTTTTGAGAGAGAGTCTCGCTCTATCGCTCAGGCTGGAGCGCAGTGGCGTGATCTTGGCTCGCTGAAACCTCTGCCTCCCAGTTCAAGCTATTCTTATACCTTAGCCTCTTGAGTAGCTGGGATTACAGGCACATGCCACCATGACCATGTGAGTTTTGTATTTTTAGTAGAGATGGGGTTTCACCACATTGCTCACGCTGGTGGTCTCAAACTCCTGGATTCAACTAATTTGCCTGCCTCAGCGTCCCAAAGTGCTGGGGTTACAGGAGTGAGCCTGTAAATATATCTGCCATTTTGATAATAATTTTAAATTGGCTAAAGGCGAAGACAGAGCCCTGTGGCTCACCATTAGAGAGGCTTTATCCAGTGGACACAGCTCTGGTACTGGAAGAGGGGTGCATGGAAAGGGTCCTGTCCACAGAGTCAGGAACTCTGGGTTGCATCTCGGCCCTGGAACTTCCTAGCTGGGTGTGCTTGGCCAAGTTGCTTCTCTTCTCTGAGCCTCAGTCTCCTCATCTATACAACAGGAATACTAACACCTGTTCCCCAAGGTGTCTTGTTGCCTGGCACAACAAGCTCCTCAGTAAACGGTGGGTACCCCCACCTCTGTCTACCACACCTGGACTCTTCCCTCTGGGCGCTATCAATCCAGCGCTCTGCAGCCACTGACCTTCCTGTCATGCAGCCTGCGTTTCTCAACTGTCCTCCAGCCACTCATTCTCCAAGTGTGGGTCCCTGGACCAGCAGTATCAGCACATCAGCGGCACCTGGAAACACGTCTTAAAAGCAGATTCTCAGGCTCACCCAAGACCCGGCAGATCGGAAGTTCTGGGTGTGGGCCCGGCAATCTGCCTTTCACATGCCTTCTGGGTGGTCCTGATGTTTGCTTGAGTTTGAGAGCTGCTAGTAGGATAGGATAAGAAACTCCACCAGGGGCCTCTCTGCCTACACCCTCCTCGGGACCAGTCCATAAGCACAGTAAGAATGATAGGCATGTGACCTGGCCCTTCTGGGGAATTCAGGGTAGACCCTCTGGGTGACACCTTCTCCATTCCTACAGGCTCTTCACCCATAAGCATGTGCTAGAATTCTGCCTGGAAGGGCTGTCAGCCCCGGGGCTGGAGTTCTAGTACATGTCTCCCTCATTCCGCAGATAACTGGGGCCCTAACTGCATGTCCCTGCCCTTAAGGGCCCTGCCAGTTTCCTGTGACCCAGCAGTGACAGTGGCTCTATGTGGCCTGGGTCCCCTGCACACCAGGAGGTCACTTTGCAGCAGAGGAAGTCTGCAGACTCCAGTCCCTGGAGGCTTCCATGCCTTCCTATCAGGTGTGTGACCATTCCAGCATGAGTTCGTTACCCTGGACAGAGAGGTGGTTGCCTCTCTAGAGGGGGCAGGACCATCACTTGCCTTTATTTCTTTTTCCCACGTGTTGCTTTAAAGCAAAACAAACCCTGTTTGCTGCTCTTAGGCTCTACAAACTCTCTAGGCCTTGACTTCTGGCACCGGTAGGGTCAATGACATCACTGAGAATCATGTGAGCCATGCCCTTCCCCAGTCCCAGGGCCAGCCCAGCCTGCCAGCTCTCCGTACCTTTCTTTTTTTTTTTTCCTTGCGACGGAGTCTCGCTCTGTAGCCCAGGCTGGAATGCAGTGGGGCGATCTGTTTACTGCAACCTCTGCCTCCTGGGTCCTAGTTCAAGCAATTCTCCTGCCTCAGCCTCCTGAGTAGCTGAGATTACAGGCAAGCGCCACCATGCCCAGCTATTTTTTTTTTTTTTTGTATTTTTGTATTTTTAGTAGAGACAGGGGTTTCACCATGTTGGCCAGGCTGGTCGTCTTGAACTCCTGACCTTGTGATTTGCCTGCCTCAACCTCTCAAAGTGTTAGGATTACAGGCCACTGAGCCCGGCCTTTTTTTTTTTTTTTTTTTAAGACAGTCTTGCTCTGTCGCCCAGGCTGGAGTGCAGTGGCATAACCTTGGCTCACTGCAGCCTCTGCCTCCCGGGTTCAAGCGATTCTCCTGCCTCGGGCTCCTCAGTAGCTGGGACTACAGGCACATTCCACCAAGCCCAGCTAATTTTTGTATTTTTAGTAGAAACGGGGTTTCACCATGTTGGCCAGACTGGTCTGGAACTCCTGACCTCTTGATCAACCCACTTTGGCCTCTCAAAGTGCTGGGATTATAGGCGTGAGCCGCTATGCCCAGCCTACTCTGTACCTTTCTCTGCAGAGGAGCCATAGTGCCAGGACTCCTGGCAGTCCGGGCAGTTTCCTGGCCTTCGGGCTCCGGACACTAGGCAAAGCAGGATTCCAGAGTCCTGTCCTTTTCGACCACGGCCCCACAGACCTCCAGAATCTTATATACTACAAAGGAGACCTTGCCCTGCCCTACTGAACATCCTGCAGGGGTTCCTGCGGTCCCCAGGCCCACCCCAGACTGATGGCCCAGCACTGATAGGCCCCTGCAGGGCCTGACCTGGGAGGAACTCCCCACCCGGTTTCCGTGCTGTCTCCTTCCAGGGCGTGGGCTCACCCGTGGCCCCGGCCCCCACACCTGCACTGCCTAGCTCCGCCTGGAGGCCCTTCCTTGCTTTACCCTGGTCTGGGTAACCCTCTCTAGGTTCGTCTCTGGTTTTCCACTGTCCGAGAAGCGGAGGGAATGGGGCTTGCACTTCCCTGGCCCTGCCGTAGGCGGGGCGCATACCAGGAACTTTCTGGTACATTCCTGGCTAGTACATTCCTGGCTAGGTGGTTCTGAGGCTCCTGCCCTGAAAACCAGAAGAGCCAAAAAGTGATTCCAGGCCAGGCGCAGTGGCTCACACCTGCAGTTGTAGCACTTTGGGAGGCTGAGGCAGGTGGATCACCTGAGGTCAGGAGCTCGAGACCAGCCTGGCCAACATGGTGAAACCCCGTCTCTACTAAAAATACAAAAAATTAGCTGGGTATAGTGGCACAGGCCTGTGGTCCCAGCTACTTGGGAGGCGGAGGTGGGAGAATTGTTTGAACTCAGGAGGCAGCGATTGCACCATTGCACTCCAGGCTGGGTGACAGAGTGAGACCATCTCAGACAAAAAAAAAAAAAAAAGGCATTCCTGCCCGAATGTCCTGTGTTATTGTGAAGAAAATATGACGGAGCTGTGGAGAGAATCAGGAGGTGCGGGAGGCAGGCAGCCCTGAGAACCCCCATGAAAAGGCAGTGGGGGCAAGGGGAGAGTCGGGGCGAGGGAGTTCGGCCCTTCTGTGCGGGGAGGCGTGGGGAGAGTCGGGGCGAGGGAGTTCGGCCCTTCTGTGCGGGCGCGGGGGTTGGGGGAGCTTGGGCGGGTCTGGGTGAGGGCAGGGAGACCCTCCAACACTCACTAGCCCCAGGTAGGAATTGGGTATTTTGTTTGAGGAAGCTTAGAGAAGAGGGGAGCATGGGAGGAGCCCTGAGAAGCTGCTCAGCTTGGTCCTGAGAGCCTGCGGCTGAAGGACAACCTGGGATGTGACCTGCGCTGCAATGGGAAGCTCCTGGAGGGCTCTGAGCTGGGGAAGGGCACAGCTGGGCAGGCTGTGGTTCCATCAGAGATAGTCAAAATTCCCCAGGGCTCTTCTGTCATCTGCCAATTCCTCTGGTGTAAATATTCCCACCACACATGATGGCAAGCTACCAACTTGCTGTGCGGAGTTAGGAGGAGATGTCCAGTCAGGTCTGGCTTGGAGGAAGTGACTCCAGTGTGACCGAGGGTGAGTGAACAGGAGGAGGCATTGAGAATGCCCGCCATTCTCCTAGGCTGAGCAACAGGATGGATGAGGACAGGGCGTTTCCTGGGCGGAGAAGACAGAGAGGAAGACACTGGGAGAGGGTCATCAAGTGGTGACCCATTCACGCTGCAGGTGAGATGCCTGCAGACCCCTCCGGCTGGGTGAGGAAGGCTGGGGTGTGGGGTCTTGGCTGGAGTGTGTGCATGGCCGCTGTTGGTGAAGAGATGACGTCTAAAGCTGTGGGTTCAAGACTGGTGGATTCCACTGAGAGACAGCCAGTGAGAAGAGAAGAGGGGCCGCTTGGAGCCGAGGAAAATCACCTCGTTCCCACAGGGTTCTGAAGGGCTTGCGTCTCCTGCCAGCCTGTGACGTGGAGTTTTGCCCCTAGCGGAAGCCCAGCCAGGCTGAGCAAATGTGTCTGCGCAGGATCAGTGACTCCCTCTTTTTGGTTAATTCTGAAGCCCTCTGGACCTCAGACCACACCCCACAAGGAGCTTCAAAAGTAGCTTAGAAGGGTCCCCCTGGCTTGGGTCAAGCTGACTGGGCAGCCTAGGGGAGGGAGGGAGGAGGAGTTGGAACCACGGGCAGAGGGGATGGGCCAGAGAGAACAACAGAAAGGCTGGGATGAAAACCTTACTAATGCAGGCTCTGATTTATTTCAACTTAACCACATGCCAGGATGGTGCTCAGCACCTGTGTAAATTCATCTTCACCTCCCCTTCTGAGGCAGGTACTGTTATTAGCCACATTTACAGACCAGTGAACCTGGGGACAGTGAGGAACCGAGTCGGACGGCTTGAGGGTAGCACTCCCCTGCAGCCTGGGCTGTCTTCCCAATTTCACCCAAGTCTTTCCCCAGACACAGACAGTCTTCTTTGTGGTTTAGGTTTCTGAGAAAATGAGACCAGCTGTGTCTCCTTTGATATCACCTTGAGCTGAGTCTAAACTGAGCCACAGGTTGCTTCTCGTTAGTCATTGTCATCACCATCTCCATCATCACCACCGTCATCTCCATCATCACCACCGTCATTTCCATCATCACCATCATCTCCATCATCACCACCGTC
>PVKP010038264.1:0-21016 GCA_004027715.1 Plecturocebus donacophilus
GTTCTCAGCCTTTTTGCACTGGTTTCTTCCCATTTTTGTGGATTTATCCACCTGTCGTCTTTGTAATTGCCGACTTTCAGATTGGGTCTCTGAGTGGACGTCTGGCTTGTTGGTGATGAAGTTTTTTCTGTTTCTTAGTTTTCCTTCGGGGGGCGCCCCTTCCCCACAGAGCTGGGCCTTCCTGGGTTCAGCTGTGCTTTGTCTCAGCCTCAGCGGTTCCAATTGCTGTTCTCCTTGTGGGGTTGGGACCAGCCGAGCCCGACTAAAAGGGCATCCAGTCCCGTACACTCCGCACCGAGAAGCACTGCGCCAGCCAAAAGAGTCGCGCTGGTGACCCGGTTGGCTCCTTCGCCGGGAATCTCCCAGTCTGTGGGCATCAAAAATTCGTCTGCAATTGCGGCATCCACTCGCTCTCTGCGCTTTCACTGGGAGCTACAATCCTGAGCTGCTGCTACGTGGCCATCTTGGATCTCTCTCCGCCGGGTGATGAAGTTTTTTCTGTTTCTTAGTTTTCCTTTGGCGGATGCTCATTCCCCACAGAACCGGACCTTCCTGGGTTCGCTGTGCTTGCTGTGAAACTCTCAGTCCTCAGCGCTTCCAATTGCTGTTTTCCTTGTGGGGATGGGACCAGCCGAGCCCGTCCGTCCCGTATTCTCTGCACCGGGAAGCGCCGTGCTGGGGCACCGGCAAAACAGCCGCGCCGGCCAAAAGAGTCGCGCTGGCGACCCGTGTGGCTCCTCTGTCGGGAATCTCCCGGTCTGTGGGCAACAAAAATTCGTCGGAAGGTGCGGCGACCACTCGTTCTCTGCACTTTCACTGGGAGCTACATTCCTGAGCTGTTGCTAATCAGCCATCTTGGATCTCTCCAAAATAAGTATTTTAGTTATCATGTTATTACACAATACATTGCTAAATGCACTAGCATCCCATTTAATCAAGAAAAGGAAGAGAGGTATGAATGTCAGAAAGGTGGACATAATTTGCATATGACATATATTTTAAACCTATAAATCAAAGAATACCAACTAAAACTTCTTCAAAATGATAGGCAACTTCACTAAAAAGACCATCACAAAAGTAATATTTAAAAAATAGGTTTCTATATTAAAACAACAGCTACTGAGAAAATATAATGCAGAAAGAGCCATTTATAATAGGAATACAATTTTTAGGAATAAAATTAAATCAAAAGAAGAAACTCTAAAATTCTAATATAATTAAGAAGATTAATAAATTCAGAGCATATTTTGCTTGCATAAAAAAGGCAACAGTATAAAGATGTAAACACTTCTGAATTAATTTATAAATTTAATATGTCTACAATCAAAAATTTCTTAGTTTCTAAAGTTTATCTCAAAGAATGCTAATGTAAAAATATTCAGGAGAATAAAAAACATGTGAGTAAAAAAAGGATATTCACCAACAAGATGTACAAAAGTAATATATAAATATTGTGTTACAACAATAAACAGACCAAACTTTTGAACACAATAAACTCTAGAAATAAACCCAAAGATATTTATGAGAAAATTTAGTTTGTGATAAATGTATCATTTTATGTCCGTGAAAAAAAGCTAGGTTCTATACTAGAATCTCACTTCACCAAATTCCTAGATGTATAGAAGATTTAGACAAGCCATAATATTACTAGAAGAAAACAGGCACATATGTCTGTATGTTTTGGAAGGAGAAGAAGACTCTTAAATCATGATGGGAACACCAAAAAATATACAGAAAAAAAGTCTATAAATTTGACTACATAAATATGGAATTTTTGAGACTACATAAAAAGCAAGGTTGAAAGCAAATGATGTTTCTAAGGTTTTGGACTAATAATTCCCAAATCAAAGCTTCTTAATGATTGTATCTTACTAAAAAAGGTTCATGAGGGCAAAAATCATAGTTGTCTTGTCACTGTAACTTCATAGTGCTAAAGCTTTTTTTTTTTCCTTTTTTAAAGAGAGAGAAAGAGAGAGAGAGGTCATTTGAAGAGTGAGGTAAGTATTTTCTAGGACTCCAGAGCCAGCTAATGGGGAAGTACACGTGTCTGGATAACAAATGCATAGCAAAGCCAGAGAGATGGAATCCAAAATGTTCATGGTGATTAACTTCAGTGATCGTGCTTTGTTTTGTTTTCTCTTCTTTATACTTTTATTTTTTAAATGTATTACTTTTGTAACCATAAAGTTATGTAAGAAGTTCATCTCAGAGTAAGAATAAAATGACCTTTTTCTTTGAAAAAACAGTATTTGTTGAATGGATGGATGACTGAATGACTGACTGACTGACTGAATGAATGAATGAATATCTTCACTAGCAAGAACTGGATTGATGATCCTTAGTGAAGAGGTGTCAGAACTAGGGCATATGCTCTCTGTTCTGTATGCCCTCCTCCGCCCCATCCTTTCTGCAGCTTCTGAGCAGAAGAATACATTAGCACCCAACAACAAAAGGGCCTTGAAATGTGAGTTTCCTTTAGAGCCCTCTGACTAAATCTTTGTCTTACTGTAGCAGTTTGAGTGGCACAAGAACCTCCCACCCCACCAGACAATTACCAAAGAATGGTAGCTCCTGATTGCCACTAGTTGGTAGTCAATAGCCAATATGTAAAAGCCAACATCTAAGGGTTAAACTAAGGCAAGGAGTTTATTTGTGCTAAATGCAGAGGAGAGCCAGTTTTGGGGGAGCCAATTGCTCTCTAAGCTGCGACGGGAAAACAAATGCACCAATCCCATCATTTTGAAGGGTGTCAAGAGCACCGCATGATGCAGTTATTATCTTTGGCAACTCCCAATCTCCATTCTGTGAGGTACACTTTGCTTCATGCTTTGCTTTGCTAGAGGATTATAATATTCACATCTGTAGACTCTGAAATAACTAGCGTTTTTTGTTTTTTTTTCCACTTTTCCCAGCAGTGGAAATTCACACTGCTGGGAAAAGTGAAATCTGAAATAGGTGATAGATAATTTAATGAGTTCTTATAAATTTTGTGGGTGGGTTTTTTTTCAGGTACAATTTAAAACGTCATAGTCCAGCTTTCTATCCCCCATACCAGTACTCCTCAAGTTTTATGCTAGCTTCATAAAAAGAATTTGGAGGCTTTTCTTCTTTCTCTACATTATAGAATTGTGAAGACAGTTCAGGAGAGACATCACCAACTCAATTTGTTGACATGAGCTAAGAGGAAAATGAGTGGAATATATCCTGCATGCCTCCTGAATTCACAGGAGAGAGTCCTAGAAATTTAAATGGAAAGAAATGACCTCATAGTGGAGTTGAGTCTTGAGCTAGAATTTGAAGAAAGGCTAGGATGGGCAAGACATTGATTCTTTCATTGATTTGACCACAATTTACTAAGTACCTACCATGTGCCAAGCGTTGCACAAGGTTCTGGGGACATAGCTGTGAAAAAGAAGAAGACAAGAACCCTGTAGAGGGCTTGCATTCTAACAGAGGGAAAGAAGGCAACATTGGGAGTAGGGTGGAACACACATGACATATAAGAAATAACAAATAAACATTTTCAGAGAGTGAGGAAAACAAAACAGGCTGGTGTAATAGACTGTGATGCAGGGAGTGCTTTTCTATGTGGATACCTCTCTCAGGAGGGAGCCAGCCATGCAGAGATCAAGGGCAGAGTGTGCCAGGTGGAGAAAATGGCATGGCAAGAAACAGATCATCTAATGGGTTAGGGCACAGGAGCATGGGAGTAGGACAGCAGGGCAGAGCAATAGGAAGCCTTTGGAGAGTGACATCATATGCTTTCTGTTTTTGAGGGTCATTCTGGTTGCTTGTGGGAAGATTATAAGGGGACAAGAGGAGAAGAAGGGAGATCAATTTGAATACGTCTGCAGTTATCTAGGGACACTCAGAAATTGAATTTCTCACTCTGGGCCAAGCAAAATAACAAGCACTTTGCTTACATGATCTTATTTAATCTTCCTAACAGCCCTAGGAGGTGTCCATCAATATTACTCCCAGTTTACAGAAAAGGCCAAGTGATTACACAGGTTAACCAGCTTGCCCAGAGTCACACCGCTTGAAAGCGACACACAGGGAAGCCAACCCAGGCTTCTGAGCATGCTCTCACCACTGCCCTGCTCCACTGCCTCCCCAGCAATGCCAGCCAACTGCAGGGAGGACTGACTTGCTTCTACTGCTTCACTGGGCTTTGGGCAAGCCAACTGCTAAGAGAAGCAGATGGAGGAAGGAATCTGTTTTGTTTTCCACTGAAGCCCCTGCTGATGTCCCATCTGCTTTATATAGCACCCTCCCTTCCCCATCCCCCGCACAATTCCCCAGAGAGAAATAGGAGGTGGTCCATAGATTCTAAGACCTGACTCTTGTGTCACTCGCTTTACATCGCCCACCCGCCCCCGCCTGCTCCCCAGGTAGAATAGGAGACGGGCCACAGCTCTAGGACCTGCCTAATGTGGCTTGCCTAAACACCTTAATGAATAAGGAGAGATGATCCCTGCAGTAGCTGGCTTCCTCTTAGACTCCAAGGGAGTGTTTTTAAAATCCAAAGGAAATTACTCAACAGAGTAAATCCACAGTGTCAGAAAAAATTGTTTTCAGGAGGTTTTACACACAGAGAACAACTCTCAAATGGCTCCTAAAATAAATCTCATGCTTTTAAAAATAATCACTTTGCTCTAAATGTTTTAAACACTTGTTTATAACACCCAAGCCTGCCAAGAGGGCATCCTTAGGCATCCGATCCCCTGTCAGGGAAGCTCAGTTTGAAATCAGATTCCACTCTTTACTTCTGTGGCCAGGAAGGGCTGCCACAGTCTCGCTCACAAAGGGAGAAGCTGCCTACACTTCCTGGGTGTGTCAGAGAAGCTGTCCCCTTATTGCTTTTGTAAAGCAAAGCCATTCCTCACCGTAATTCTCTGCCTCCCTTTCCAGGCATAGCAAGAGCAGCAAGACAGTAACACATCCTGTTGCCCTTGGCCTGAGGCAGACAATAAAAAGGCACTTGGTTATGAAGATCAGTCCATGATGGAGTACTACAAACAAACCCAAGTCGCATTCACCAGGACCTACTGAAAAGGATGTGGAGAAATAGGAACACTTTTACACTGTTGGTAGGAATGTAAACTAGTTCAACCATTGTGGAAGACAGTGTGGCGATTCATCAAGGACCTAGAAATAGAAATTCCATTTGACCCGGCAATCCCATTACTGGGTATATATCCAAAGGATTATAAATCGTTCTACTATAAGGACACATGCAAACGAATGTTCATTGCAGCACTGTTTACAATAGCAAAGACCTGGAACCAACCCAAATGCCCATCGATGATAGACTGGACAGGGAAAATGTGGCACATATACACCATGGAATATTATGCAGCCATAAAAAATGATGAGTTCGTGTCCTTTGTAGGGACATGGATGAACCTGGAAACCATCATTCTCAGCAAACTGACACAAGAACAGAAAATCAAACACTGCATGTTCTCACTCATAGGTGGGTGTTGAACAATGAGAACACATGGACACAGGGAGGGGAGCACTACACACTGGGGTCTGTTGGTGGGAAATAGGGGAGGGACAGCGGGGGGTGGAGAGTTGGGGAGAGACAGAATGGGGAGAAATGCCAGATATAGGTGATGGGGAGGAAGGCAGCAAATCACACTGCCATGTGTGTACCTATGCAACAATCTTGCATGTTCTTCACATGTACCCCAAAACCTAAAATGCAATTAAAAAAAAGAATTTTTAAATTAAAAAAAAAAATCTGCATATACTTTTGTGGCTTCTCCAAGGGTGTGAACAGGGAAGGCACAGCAAAGACCTTGCTTTCAGGAATCCCTGCCTTCTCTGCTCACCACCTGCTAGTACTATATAAAGATCTTATTTCTATCCAACAGCTTTCTTCATCACTCTCCCCAACCCTGGTGTGGCCTTCTTCTTTATGTATTCTTTCGCACTTGGTGTCACATAATAACACCCAGAGTATTCAGACAACTGGCAACATGACAAAATTTGTCCCAACAACTCTAGTTATTTAAAAGATTTAAAAAATAATAATGACGGTCTCCCAAATGGTTACTTTCCGGATTTAAACATAGTTTCTCTCTGACATGCTGGTGTTCATAAAAAAATGGAGCAGAAATATCAATAGATATTTCAAAGAAGAAGGAGAGGAGAGGAAGAAAACAAGATGGAGGAGAGGAAGAGAAATAAAATACTCTCCTTCTCTCATTTGCTGAGAATACTTTTGTCTTGAAAATCCACTAAATGTAGTACTGGATCTAAAATCTAACGCTGGTGTGTGAAGACACAACCAGTCTGGAGTTAGAGAAGTAAGGATGACATTTTCTTAGAGATATTATCAATTATTAATTGACTAATTGCTTTATTCATTTACTTACACAATTACTTAGTGTTCACTCTGTATCCTGAAATAAAATCAGAAACAAGCTCACAGTCCAGTGAGAGGGACAAGAAAACCAGCTATAGCAATGCAAGATGTTAAGTAATGATGAACGTGGGCTTGGATACTATGGAAGCCTTTCAATTAGGCTGGCCTGGGGTGAGCCAAGTACTTCCTGTCAGTGACACTGAGAGAGCTTTTTAAGGTTAAGTAGGCATTTACTAGGTAAAAGATGATAAACATCCTGGGAACAAAAAAGGCATGTGCAAATAAGTTCAAATAATCAACAGCAGGACTATGTGGAAATGTGCCCATAGTCTGACCACAGCCAGGAGGCAGGCGAAGAACACGGCAGAGACTGAGGGCCACACCCTTCCTGGACCCCACTGCCAGCTGTCCATGCTTTTATTTCAGCCACTGTAGCAATTATGTGATGTGCATCTGTTTCTCTCTGCACAACTTTAAGCCTTTCTAGGGCAAAAATTATTTTTTATTATGTAGATCCTAAGCATCCAGAACAGGACTTAGAACATGATAGCTATTCAATAACTGTTGACCCTGTTAGATGAGTAAATAAAGCTTTAAATGAATAAATGTAATTATGAATGGTGGAAAGTGTATTATGGTAAGAACTTTATCTTGAAAGTGACAGAGTCATTGAAAAACTTTAAGCAGGGGAGTGATGTGATCAGGTTTATAATTCTGAAAGATCATTTAATCTGCAGTTGGGAGATGGGACTGAAGCTGGGCAAGACGAGTGCAGAGACTAGTCAACGATATTGCCAACATTAAACTTCCCACATTGTATTTCTTAACACAGTGGGCATGTTCTATGGGCCAGGCACAGTGCTAAGGGTTAGGGACCCAAATACAAAGGAGCAATAGTAGTTAAGGAGTATGGTTCTATAGTCAGGCTAGGGCTTACATCCTTGCTGAGATTTAGCTGTGCAAGCTGGGACAAATTAGCTAGCCTCCCAGTGTCTCACTTTCCTTATTTACAAAATGAGGCTAATATGAACATCTACCTCATAGAATTGTGGGAATTAAATGCAAAGTGCTTAGCATAGGTCCCAGCTCAATAAATGCTACCCTTTGTCATTACCATCATTTTCTGTGCTCAAGAAGTTGAGAGACCAATAAGAACAACTGACATAAAAACATATAGTAACAACGTGACAACAGAGATGCACACAGGGCATTGTGGGGCACTTTAATGACTCAATGGGAGCAAAAGGTGCCAGGAAAACCTTCTAGGAGCAGGGCCAACAAGGCTGCCACTATCAACAGAAACAGATCCTAGGGCCTTGAATACCATGAAAGTCTGACCTGGTGAGGTGTGGTCAGGAAAGTGGAGGACTGTGCAGCAATGTGCTGGAGCCAGGTTGTACATGCTTGTGCACATCTCTTCCAACTTCATATTTAACATCATGTAAGTAGCTTGAAATCAGCCACAGTGAGAGTATTTACACTATGGAAATTAGCAAATGCTACGAATCAGGGCTGCTTCCCGACTTTCCCTTCCCCCAAACCTGGAGAGTTGGTTATTAAACATTTACCACATCACTGTATGTATTTGGGAGGACAAGTCACTAAATTTTGTGACTGACTGTACGAAATCTAGGTGATCCCCCAGTCCCTGTCTTGACAGTCATGCTGGTGACTCGAAATAGGAAATACAGGAGAATTGGATGAGGAGCTGGGGAAGGTGCATAAGGAGTTTACCTGCATGGGGCCATGTACTCTTTTGTACTCTTGGAGATAGAAGTGAACAGCAGGGCACTGCCCCCAAGAAAAACTCCACCTAACAACCTGGAATCCTGGGAATCTCCCAGTTTCCTTGTACAGATAGTCTTACATTGACCCACAAAGAATCTAATCAGTTATTTCAAACAGAAGTAATGTGACCCATTGTTGGAAATAATAACTGAATTAGAAGACTGTCTCTGGCTGGACTTTAACATGGCATGAATCACCTGGAATTTATGTGCCTGATAATTGGGAGATAAAATAAAAATTAACCTTTATTCAACTTGAGTAAATAAATAGTTCAGGCACACTGTGTAACAGGATGACAACCCCCACATGGGTTTTCTAAAACTGTCCCACATGCAAAAATCTGGCAAGGATTGTTGAAATCTTGGCTGCTGAACTCTGAGAACAGCAGAAAACATCCAGGAGCCTACATGTGTCTACCAAGAGCTAGCCGTGCAAATGGACTTCATTGCCTTTCCTGTTCAGCTGCCTGACTGGCAGAATAGGAGACTTTCAATGGAAATGTGTATCTTTACTTCAACTAGACACTAAATGAACTTGCTCATTCATTCAACATTCACCACGTATGTAATGAAGAGCAGTGTGCTAGGTGCCAAGGATACACCAGTGAGCAGCACTAAGGCAGGAGAGGGGAGCACAGAAAGGTCAACACGTAAGAACACTGCAGTGTGATGTCAGACCCAAGCAGACATTTAGGAGGAGCTTTTGACAAAACTGGGGAGGAGAGAGGAGAGGTCAAAAATGGCTGTATTTGTAGTTAAGATGGAGAAATGTAGAGGGAATTATGTTAGAATCAGGTGAATTTGTACCTGGGAGAATAACTGTCCCCCAGCAAGCTAACCTGGAGAAAATCTTAAAATTCAGCATAAAATTGCCTGCTCTCATCCTTCTCAATGGTGTTATCTGTAATTCAGATAAATATAGAGAAGGCAAACTGGACGTACATTCAGACAGTCTAAAGAAAGTGAGCAGGGTACAATACAGTAGAAAGCGTCAGACTCTAATCTTGACTGACTACATTTATGGCTGACTTTGACAGGATGAGATTTAGCAGGTTAAGCATACAGGTCTGCATTGGTTTTTCTAATTATGTAAATGTAATATAGGGAAATTTGGCTTATGAATAAATAGATGACAAAGACGTGGGTCTTCTAGTTTTGTTACAACTTTTAAAAAGACAAGGAAACTAATGTAGAGTTACAGTAATAAAAGTATTGAGTACAGAACTAGGACAGTGTGATTCCTTTCCTCTATGCACAAATCAGATCTTGAGGATGTGGAACCCAGGTTTTAAAAGAAATGCTAACAAATAGTAGGAGATCCAGAGGAGTTCCAGTAAGGAGCAAAAGAAATACAAGCTAAGCCATTTGAGAGACAATCAATGGAGAAGATTGATAACACTTGGTAAGTTTAGCAAACATTTATTATGTACCAATGCTACGCTAAGAATTTTACATTTACTTTCTCATTTAATCTTCACAACAATTTTATTCTATGAGATAGGTACTATGATCATCCCCATTTATCAGAGAAGCTGTCTTAGCTTAAGTATTGCTCAAGTTGCAATAACACAATTATCACTGCAGGGGCTCAGGTGTTTTCTACTATAACATAATGTACATGTTCTTGAACAACTTTGCTTTCTGCAGAGTTTAAAAAAATAAAAACAGTACAAGAATGTAGGGTTGAAGAAAAATACTAAAAGTTAATAAAAACAATGACGTGTCTAATAAAAATTTAAGATGTTAAATTATTATTAAGCACTTCAGCAAATAGCAAATATTAGCATTTACCCTAGAAATATTAGAACCAGTTGTAAATAAGAGTTGCAGTGCTGAATTATGAAGACCAAGGAAAAAGAGAGAGGAAAACTGCGATGATGATAACTGGCTTAAATCAATTACAATCTATCTGATAGAGCTAGGTCAGAACTTGTTCTTTCTGGGTTCAAGGACTCTCCTCCTCTATCTGAATAGATTTGGCTTCCGTTTGCAGGAAAGAAGGTGGGTGTGCCTGCTGATGGTGTCAGCCATATGCAACTTTAAAATGTTATGGATCTACATTCCTTTAGCATTACTGTTACTAAAATGCCACATGAATCCATCCTTCATTGCTTTTCCACAAACTTAGGAATCACTCAGAGTAAAGAATAAATGATTGCTGTTTGGCTCAGTGTCTTTAGAGAGCTGCCCTTGCGGCTTTGCACAGCTTCTCAGTGAATAATCTAAACATTTTAATGGGATTCAAAGTCAGAAAGGAAAGTGACTAGTTCATTGCATCACGTAACCTCTATCATGGTGAAAGTATTCCAGGGTCTTTAATAGTACATTATCAAGTTCACACTTCTCCTTTTAAATTAGTGATTTGAAATATAAATTAAGCATGATCCTCTGGCCTTTCTGGGAGCCTGGGAATCAATTTTTGCAGTAGTTTGAGAATCTTACAGCTAAGCCTCCTTCCAGTCCTATGATGTGAGGATTAAACTTTTATATTACATCCATTTTTCCTTCAACAATACACATTAATGTTAATATATACAAGAATAAATAAAACAACAACAAAAAGAAACAAAACACAACTGACTGCATGTTAAACAATATTAACTTTAGCCATAGAAGATAAATTTGGGAAAGAGAAGCTGACAATTTCTTTTAAATGACAGGAACATCTCTTACAGAAATGAGTAATTTCATTGATTTTACAACCAAGGTTTGGAAGAATTATTGTTCTGGTTTGGCCTATTAGAAAGTCTAATTTTGCCCATGGCCAAAAAAAAAAGAGGAAGATGAAGAAGAAAAACAGAAGGGAGAAAAGGAGGAGGCAGGAGAGGGAGGGAAAAGCCTTTCAAAAGGAAGGACAGCTGAGGAGGAGACACCACCCACAGGCTCTGCACGTGAGTTGACTCACCTGAAATGGACAGTGTTAAATATTAAATCAGTGTCCCCTGGCTGACACTACATGGCACAAGTTCAGAAAGATGTGACAAGAAAACTGCTCACCTATGGTTTTTAGGGTGCCTGTCCTGCCTTAGCAATGCCTTTCTGTCTTCCCAAGTCAGGCAGAGAGGGAAAGGACAGTCCAGTAGAGCACTGTCTGAGGACCTAGTCTTCAGCCAATTGCAGGATAAAGAAGGAAATCTAGAAGACTTGGAATCCTGGAAAAAGGATTTGAGTTTTTTATTCATTGACTCAACACAGACATTTGAGTGACTGATATGTACCAGTCCCTAGGCGCTGAGGCTACAGGAACAAAGAATGCATAGCTCCCTCCTTCTAGGTGTCCATAGGAGACAGACACAGAAAAAAGGCATTCATTACACGCTTTGATAGGTTAAATGCAAAGTACCATGGAAACACAGTGGGAGGCCCTGAGGGAATGATGCCAAAGCCAGAACCTTGAGCGAACAGCAGTTAACCAGGTAAACAAAACAGGGAAGTGTGTTCCAGAAGGAGGGAGCCCCATGTGACCCAGAGGTAAGAAGAGCATGAGACTTGGAAAACTGCAAGTCAGGCAGACCTGGGTTAAATTCTACTCTTACTTAACTTCTCCCAGCCTACTTCCTCATCTGGGTAAAGTAGATGGGTTTTACCACTTCCTCATCTGGATAAAGTCCATGGGTTTTACCACCTTAGAGAGTTGCTTGCAGATGAAACATGGTAACATATATGAATCCACTACTGGGGCATGGCACACAGTATGTGCATCCCTTTCCATTTCCTCCCCTGGTCCCTGGTCCCTGCCTCCACTCCCCTGGAGACAGGGCTCAGAACAATCAACTGATGGTTGAACTCATGATATATCAGTTACATCCAAGCAGGGGGTTAGGCAAAGTCCGAAAAGATAGAAATTTGACTTGTCCTGGAGAGGGAGTGGGGTTGGGGAGCCAGTAGACAGTTTGTGAGCTATGATACAATGGCTAGGGGTAAGTGAGTGAGAGGATAGAAGGGAGGTGATTTACCCAAATGCTATATTTACTTAAGTATTTTTTCTGACATCTCGCTCTAGAATATGGAAGCTAATGGGCCAATACATGTCTTTCCCTGCTCTTCCCTCTGGGTAGGCGGAGTGGTGTGCAGATGAAAAGAGCATTGGACTTGGAATGAGAAGACAAGGGTCTTGCCTGAAACTTATCAATCTAATTTTAGGCACATCTGTCAATTTGTTAAGGCTCAATTTTTTTTTATGTGTGACGGACCAAGAGTTGATGGCAATACAAGAGTCTGTAAAACGTCAAACTCTATAAACAAGCATAACACAAGTGGCAGAGTGAGAAGGAAACTTTGAAGTTGGGTTAAGAATGAATTGGCAACATAAACACATGTTAATGTTGGTGGCTGTCTACAGATTTTTGTTTTTTCTAACATTTTCACAAAAAGCCAGTAAACGGGAGGACAGGTCTTGAGCATTGTTTCACAGACCTAACCTCCTCATGATCATTAAAGGTTATTTCAGATTCTCACACAGAAACCTGCCTCTCTCAGGGAAAGGAAGCAAATTTTTGTTTGTCTTATACCTTACAAAGATAAGAGCTAATGGTAGTTCTTCAAATGCTTCTTAAGGAACATTTGAGATTGATGGATAACAGATTTTAAAGCGTCCCTCTTCTGATTGACTGGAATTAGCCTACTTACAGCTAGATCTTACTCTTATATTCACACAGAAAAATCGTTCCAAAGAATATTTACTCTTAGCAGAAGAGCCTTGACTAGCTGTTATCTTGTGGAATTATAATAATTTGTAAGTGTCATTTCTGCCTCTTCCTGCACATAGGACTGATATGGGAGTGCTGGGTAGAGGAGAGTGTAGTCCCTAGCTAGGGCTCCACCCCCACGGACCTAGGTGAGGACAGGCATTTTTGTTGCATTTCCCAAGACCACCCTGGCCTGCCACCCCCCCATCCTGTGCCTTTAAAAACCCAAGACCCTAGCAAGGCAGAGACAGAAGCATTTGGAGGTCAAGAGGAGCACATCAGTGGAGCGGCTGCTGGATGTCTAGAGAAACATACCCGCACCAGCATGCTGGCCGGCAGAAAGACAGAATTTGGCCAGGAGAGTCGGAGGAGAACCCAGTCCACACCACCAAGTGGCCCAACTCCAGGGGAAAACCATCTCCCTTCTGGCTCCCCCATCTGCTGAGAGCTACTTCCACTCAATAGAAGCTTGCACTCATTCTCCAAGTCCAGGTTTGATCCTTCTGGCACACCAAGGCAAGAACTCGTGATACAGAAAGCCCTCTGTCCTTGCCACAAGGAGGAAGGTCTCATTGAGCTGGTTAACACAAGCCTATACATGGCAAAACTAAAAGATCACACTGTAACACACATCCACTGGGGCTTTAGGAGCCATAAGCACTCACCCTTAGACACTGCCTTGGGTCAGAGCCCCACAGTCTGCCTGTCTCTACGTTCTCCTAGAGGTTTGAGTAGCGGGGCACTGAAGAAGCAAGCCACTCCCCCTGTCACATGCCCTGTGAGGGGGGGCAAGGGAACCTTTTCCATTTCAGGACCTTTTATGAGACTTATCAACAGATTTGTTTCAAAGCAACAAGCTTCCTAATTCAACAATGGAAGAAAAAAGAGGATCACTGGCTCCCCTCTTTGCATCTATAGAATCTACTACATATACAGAACACATATAGGAACAAGGGCAGTAAATTCCGAAGATATCTAATCTGCTTTTGTACTGTTTTAATACAGCTCAATTTAAAAAAAAAGCTATGTAAATTTAAAAAATTGTTTCCCATGCATACTTTTATGAGTGGTTAAATGTGAGTTGTACTGGAATTGTTTATAGGATATTAAATAGTAATATATCCTTCTGGATTATATGAACTTTCAAACCTTTACTTCTAGTTTTTCATGAACAAAAACAAAACAGCAGAAGCAGTTAAAAATTTTGATCCCTTTTAACGAAGTAGAGAATTTAGTTCAGTTCTGAGCCAGCTTCCCCAAACCCTGCCAAGGCATGGCTGAATGACCTATCTGAGGTCAGTGATTCACAAGGTCAGCAGATAACATTTTTCTGTATGAATTTTATACCACTCCAGCCTTTCCTGAAAGACAGTTGATAGAAAAACCAGTTCCTTCAAAGTGAGAGCCTCACAGAACATAGGTAACCTGAAAAAAGTTATCTCCTCAAAATGAATTTGCAGTTTCTCAACTTCAGAACTTCTTACAGACTTACTATAAAATTAGAACAAAATGCTTTAGACTATTTAAGAACAGGACAATAATAACAATATATTTCTTTCAGCTTTGAGTCCATCCACAAACAAAGCCAACTAAACCTTGGAAATATGATATTAAGTTTCACTGTTCTGCATTTTCTGAAAAATGTTGATTTCAAGACCAACATGGAAAAGCCAAACCTTTTGCAATAAAAGGAAATACTCAGTACTTTGTCCTTTGTTGCTTGGCAACTGAGGGCTATAAATGGATTTTATGATTATAAATTCTCTGGAATTAATGTGAACATGTAAAACTTGTAATAGCTCCCTGGAGACAGGAGTGTTTCTTTGAAAAATAAATGTATGAATCTATGTATGTAGCTGTACTCGTTCTTCTTGTTTCACAATAAATAAAGCAAGCAACTTGGTTCCTTCACACTTGCAAATATAATAAAATCCAATACCATTTATTCCATAATTTCAACATTTTATCATTAATCCTCACAACCCTAAGAGGTAGGTGGTGTTATCCCCATCTGACAGATGGGGAACACTGAAACTTTAAAAGGTCACACAACTAAGATGCAAAGAAAGCAGGATTCAAAGCCAAGCCTGCCTGAAGCCAGGCACACGCCATTAGCCTGCATACCACAGAGATTCCTAGGAAGCTTATTTCTCAGCTCTTAATAGTTGAGCTATTGGTAGCTTTAACCCTACGAGAATGGCACTAATTCTCAGTATCAAGTCACATGATACTCTCTTCAGAACACATTACTTCTTATTGCCATATATGACATTTTTTTTTTTTTTAACATGGAGCGCTTCACGAATTTGCGTGTCATCCTTGCGCAGGGGCCATGCTAATCTTCTCTGTATCGTTCCAATTTTAGTATATGTGCTGCCGAAGCGAGCACCATATATGACATTTGTTTCTTATATTGTTAATACCGGGGTATCAACTATTGGGGTCCCATTTGCTGGACTTTTTGTCCTGAGTCAGGTTACCCAAAATTACAAGATTAAGAGTTAATATTTATACTGCACTTCTGAGCCTCTGTATATTTTTGTTATGCACAGAGCAGTACTGCAGAAAAGTTATAGTGTTCTGATGATAACTTCGTATTCTTATTAGTGAACTTACATTTTGAGTTTCTGGAGCTGCTGCTCTATGAACATAAGCCATTACCTTTTTACCACTAACACCTCATCTTATTGTGCTAGAGCTGGGATTTGCAAAGGAATAATGGCAGATGGCAGTAAAGTGCCAACAGCTCACAGTCCAGAATACTTTTTCATACAAATTGTCCAAAAAAGGGAAAGAAAGCCCGGTTATTTTAACAGGAGACATGAGTTCTATAACTATCTCTATAGATGTTCCCTGTGACCTATTTAGAAGACAATGTGCAGAGTGTCTAGGGACACAAGCCTTCAGAATCAGACAGACTTCTGACCAGATCTAAGCACTTCACATATGTAATAGCTGTGTTACCTTGGGCAAGGTACATAACTTCTCTGAATCTGTTTCCTCATCTCTAAAATACTGACAACATTACTATTCACTGTGTTGTGCAAATTAAGAATTAATACAGCTAAAGCTTTATGTCTAACATAAAGTTAAATATTCATCAAATAGCAGTGGTTTTCCTTCATTATATGGTAGTGGTTTTCTTATTGATCACAGGCTGCTCTCTTCAACCCATTGACTGGGCATCCTTCCCCACTGCACAGAAACCTCTTTTCAAAGTCACACACAACCTTCTTTTCCCCAGATTCTACGGGTAATTGATATTTCAGAAACATTTGAAATGTTTGACCATGTTCTTGAAATATCTTCTTTCCTAGACTAACAACCACATTCTCCTGGTTTCCCTCCTACCTCACTGAACATTCCTTTGCTAGTTACCCTCACTTGGATCCCAAAATGTGATCTGGAACCCTTTTCTCTATCTGTACTCTTCCTGGGGATCTCACTTAGTCTCATGGCTTTAAACACTACTTACAAGCTGACTCCTAAATTGACATCAGCAGCCCCAACCCTTCCTTGGGTTTCAAATTCAATAATCCAACTGCCTCCTCATTGCTTCTACTTGGTTGTCTAAAAGATATCTCAAATGTAAAATGTCCCAAATGAATTCTTAATTACACAGATACACAGACACACACACACACACACACACACACACACACCCCTGTTCTTCCCCACAGTCTTCCACATCTAAGTACATTGTATTACCATCCATGAATTGTTGACACCAACACCTAGGCATCATCCTTCACAGATTCCTCGGTCTTACTCACCCCACATCCCACAGGCCATCTGCCCCTGCCTGTTCTGCTTAAAACTCTCCATACTGAGAATAAAAATCCAAACTCTAATGTCATCTTCTACCACCCTTCCCATTGTCACTCATACACTTCAAGCACTTCCACCTCACTGTTCCTTTCCTGCCCCTCTTCCAACTACTTCAAGCTCAGGGACTGCCCAGGTGCACTTTTTACTTAAAATGTTGTTCTCCCAGGTATGCATGACTTGCTTATGGTCATCTTCAGGCCTCAGCTTGAATGTTACTTCCTCAGAAACCTGTCCTGATTGTCTTAGTTCAAGTAACTCTCTCATCATCAGAAGCTCTGCACCACCATCTGGTTTTATTTTCTTCACAATTAATGACCTTTTGAAATTATTGTTTTATTTAACTCCTATGATCTTCTTCCTTTGCCAAGAGTAGAAGCCACTATAATGTAAGGACTCTGCTTATTCATCACAGAGTCCCTGGCCCTTAGGAAAGCAGCAGGCTCATGAGAGATACTCAAATATTTGTTGATTGTGTCAAAGTTGATCATACAAATTGGGTCATTCTTGTCATACCCAATAAAACAAAGTCATGAGTTCGGGGGGGCGGAAAGCACTCAGGGCATATAACATTGCTCCAAAAATGTAACTCTCTACAAGTCTGGATGCTGAAACTACTTGCTATATAACCTTAGACCAGTTGTATATCTAATCATTGCTGAAACAACCTGCTGCAACTCTTAAGACTAGTTTTACCTACCACTGCCACTCACCAACCAAAACTTGCCAGCTCCCTAAACTTTAATAGTACCAATGAAGTTTCTCAAATAACAATACATAACATTTCTCCTCCCTATAAAACCTCCAGCCTCCTCTTGTTCTTTAGACATACCAAAGACCACCTGGTCTGCCTGTATGCTCCAAATTGCAATTCTTTCTTCCCAAATAAAACATTAAATTTAGAGATTCAGCCCTACATTTTTATTTTGACTTTGACAACTGACTGAATAAATAATGTAAGGAATAAATGACCTTGCAGCCACTTACTATCTGGATAACCTTCAAGCAAGTTACTTAACCTCTGTCAGCCTCATGTTTCTCATACAAGAATGGAAATCCCCCAGGGCTGCCTTGAGGCTAAATGGAGAAAATAAGAATTAAGGAACAATAAGAATAATAACTAAAAATTATTGTCTCTCTGTACCAGGCATAGTGCTTCACAACCACACTTTGAGATAATAGGATTATCCCCATTTTACAAGCAAGGAAACCAAGGCCTGCAGAGCCTTATAGACCCACCCACAGTCCCAGAAGATGTCCATGGCAGAGTTAGGATTCACACCCAGGATGACTGACTCAGAAGCCATGTTCCTAAGGATGATTCTGCACTCAGAACATAGTAAGTGCTTGACAACAGCTATTATGACTATTAATTAGGTTGTAGATCAGGGTTGGTGAACTTCTTCTGTAAAGAACCAGATAGTATTTCAGGTTTTGCAGGCCATATGGTCTCTGTTGCAACCATTCACCTCTTCCATCACAGCATCAAAGCAGCCACAGACAATGTGTAAATGAGTGCGTTCCAATAAAACTTTATTTGCAAAAATAGGCTGCAGGCCAGATTTGGCCTGTGGTCCATAATTTACTTACCCATGTTGTACATGAATAACTAACGATAAGAGATGCTTACTGTATGTTTACTAAAAAGCACAAATTACATAATCCCATTTTTGTTTTAAAAAGCACACAAGATAGACACCAAACTGAACATAGTTAGCACTAAATAGTAAAATTACTAGTGATAATTTTCTTCTTTTAAGTTTTCTTTATTTTCCACAATTGTCCATGTATTGAATGTTTAGCTTCCAAGACATTGTGGAATCTTCCAGAAACCCAGTTCTAACTCCAAAGTTGAAAGATGACAATATAAGTAACATGAAAGAAGGTGGGTGGGTCCTCCACTCAGAAGGGTTTGTTTGGGTGATTTTGTTCCAGGGCTCCCCAAAGATGGTGATAAATCTGACAGGTCTCAAAGGTGGCGTGTATGCAGGTGACCAAAGTCAGCTCTGATCTCCTTATGGTACACTTCAAATTCTAATTAAATCACCTTCATTTTAGAGATCTCAGAATGAAAGAAGAAAGGTATTTCTTAGAAACCTTCAGCTAATCCTAAATTCCTTGCATGATCTGGCTAGTTCTTCCTTGGCATGTTCTTGTTCCCAGTCTCCTGGGAAGTCCATGCTGTTTCCACACAGAATCAGAAGCTACCTGCACAGATGAACAGTGAACTCCTGCATCTCTGAAATTATCCCACAGGTTCAGCATAATACCTACAATTCCACCATTACAGATTAACCAGACCTGCTCCTGGAAAAGGTATCCTTTCTGCTGCTTTTGAACAAGACAGCTTCAATGGACTAGGAAAGCACTTTGAATACAAGACTCTAAAGAGGTGTAAGGTGGTGTTAGATCATTTGCCATTTGCTCCTTCAGTGCAAGCTTAGGTTTTATTGGGACAGAAGGAAGAGGGCATAGGAAACTGGTTGTCTGAGAGAGTGGGAAAGTGGTGGCCCCAAAGACAGAGAACTGAGAGACTGGCCTGAGGCCAGAGATACTCTTTACCCACCAGACAGACTTGCCTGATGCCAGCACTGGGCAGCTTCTATCCTCTACACTGCTTTCAGCTTTCAGAGCTTCTGATTCTTCTGTCAGAAATTCAGAAGCCGAAGTTGTTTTCACATTTTGGAGAAATAAACAGGGACCACGTAAGACATTTATCATTTTTTCTCTGGTAATAATGGAATGTGAGGCATCCTATCAACTAGCAACACCTTGTCTCAACTACCTCTGTTTGTTCTATTCACTGGACCGTTCTGCTACTGGGCGAATTTTCCCTCTTCATACAGTTGAACTTGCTGGGTGTCCCAACTCTAGTTGGAATTCAGTATCTGCTTGTTGAATGGATTAGTCTTTTGCATTGTTCATTCATTCATTCATTCATTCTGTAAATATCAGAAAATGCCTACTACATGCCAATATCATATAGGCACTTCTTCCAAGCAGCAGCTCTCCTCTACACAGTAATTCTGCTTAACCCCCATGAAGTCTTTCTAGATTAATCCCATATGGATTGAGCACTTAAGTCACTGCTTGTCTGCTCCAAAGCCTTCAGCATTTCCACCATTTTCCTGAACGTGGGGCACTTCCATGGTATTCCTATATAGTTCATGGGCAGCAGATGTTTCTGCCTTCCCTGCATCCCCACTGTCCTCTTTTGATAATACCTCCCTGGAGAATTTAAATTTTAAGCAGAGAGACAGAGGTAGAAAACGTTCAAAGGTTTTTGACAGCACCTTCCAGAATAGACTGCTCCTCCTCATAGATCTCAGGAGCTGCCTGGTGGTTACTGTCCCTCCACAGGTTCTAGCAGCTACTCAGACAAACCTCAAAAAGTGAGTGGAGTTTCTGCCAGTTTTCTTGTTGAGCCTTTACTTGTGATCTATTCTTAGTATGTAGTTTTTCCCAAGGCATGCTTTTTCCCACTCTGCTCAATCTGGGCAGGAATCTCCTCTTTGCTTTCAATGCTAAGCCAACAAGCCATTTGAGCACCTACTTCAGGATGAAGGGTATAAATAAATAACTTCCCAAAAATTTCTTCTTTAGAGATTAAATATAATCAACAATACTGTTTTCAAATCATTTTTTAATTAACTATTTTTAAGAGCTTGGAAACAAATAATGAGTCCTCTGATATCAAGATAGTACAAATTAAGAGTCTAAGATTGGAAAGAGATCCAAGATGGCCGATTAGCAACAGCTCAGGAATGTAGCTCCCAGTGAAAGCGCAGAGAACGAGTGGACGCCGCACTTTCCGACGAATTTTTGTTGCCCACAGACCGGGAGATTCCTGGCAGAGGAGACACACGGGTCGCCAGCGCGACTCTTTTGGCCGGCGCAGCTGTTTTGCCGGTGCCCCAGCGCGGCGCTTCCCGGTGCGGAGTATACGGGACAGACGGGCTCGGCTGGTCCCATCCCCACAAGGAAAACAGCAATTGGAAGCACTGAGGACTGAGAGTTTCACAGCAAGCACAGCGAACCCAGGAAGGTCCGGCTCTGTGGGGAAGGGGCATTCGCCAAAGGAAAACTAAGAAACAGAAAAAAATTTCATCACTGGGCGGAGAGAGATCCAAGATGGCCGCGTAGCAGCAGCTCAGGATTGTAGCTCCCAGTGAAAGCGCAGAGAGCGAGTGGATGCCGCAATTGCAGACGAATTTTTGATGCCCACAGACTGGGAGATTCCCGGCAAAGGAGCCACCCGGGTCGCCAGCGCGACTCTTTTGGCCGGTGTGGCGCTTCTCAGTGCGGAGTGTACGGGACTGGGTGCCCAAAGGCTCCGCTGGTCC
>PVKP010038265.1:0-21014 GCA_004027715.1 Plecturocebus donacophilus
TTTTTCTTCCCCTTCTCCTTCCCTTTCTTTTCTTGGTTTTTCTTTTCTTCTTGGGGATCTCACTCTGCTACCCAGGATGGCGTGCAGTGGTATGCCTCAATCTGCTAGGCTCCAGTGATCCTCCGGCCTCAGCCTCCTAGTAGCTGGGACTACAGCTGCATGTCACCATGCTCAGCTAATATTTTAACTTTTCATTTTGGAGGTACGGGATCTCACTATGTTGCCTAAGCTAGTCTCAAACTCCTGGGCTCAAGTGATCCCTCCTGCCTCAGCCTCCCAAAGTGCGGGGATTACAGGTGTGAGCCACCACACCTGATCCATAAGATTCTTTTGCTCAATATTGTGTTTATGAAATTTTTGGTCTGTGTAGTGTTCATTTACATTGTTGTATAGGGGAGCCATGGTGGCTCAGGCCGGTTGTCATGGCGCTGGAGGAGGAGAGACTATGCGTTCGAGGCCAGCCTCGGCAACATAAGTACCTCTCAATTCATTTAAAAAAAAAAAAAGAAAAGAAAGAAATCCAAGGTTCTCCACCTCAAAAAGATGGAAAAAAAATTGTTATATAGAATTCTGTTCTATACACCATGTTTGACCCATTGTGTTGTTTTCAGTTCAGAGCTGGCATAAACCCACTACTGTGAATACTTTGTATGTGAGCACCTTGTATCTACCTCTTCTTGAGCAGTTATACAGGGAATGTCTGGTGTGTGACACTCAGGAGAGGGAATGCTGTTTGCAGGATATTCATATCTTCAGTAATACTAGTAATACCAGACTATTTTATTTATTTATTTTTGAGATGGAGTTTCGCTCTTGTTGCCCAGGCTGGAGTGCAATGGCACCATCTCAGCTCGCTGCAACTTCTGCCTCCTGGGTTCAAGTGATTCTCCTGCCTCAGCCTCCCGAGTAGTTGGGATTACAGGTGTACACTATGACCCCAAGCTAATTTTGCATTTTTAGTAGAGACGGGGTTTCTCTGTGTTGATCAGGCTGGTCTCGAACTCCTGACCTCAGGTGATTCACCTACCTCGGCCTCCCAAAGTGCATGGAGCCACCATGCCCGGCCAGTACCAAACTATTTTCCAGAATGGTTGCATTCTTACTGAAGCAGGAAAGGCAAGACACAAATCTCTCAAACACTGAACTGAGAAAGGAAGTGGCTTTTTATTCAGCGTAGTTCCTGGCCAGGCGTGGCGGCTCACCCCTGTGTTCGAGAGGTTTGCATCTTGCCACTCCTGCTTCATTACAACTTTTAATGATTATATTTCTGTAAAAATTGTATAAGTGGAAAATATCTTGCCTAATGTATCTCCAATCTCTAACATTATTTCAAATGATTTATAGAACAAAACAAACCAAAATGCTTTTTTACCTCTCTAGTCCCAAAGGTATATTTTATCTGTGTTGGTAGAAAGTAGGAATCAAGGAATCAGATAACACAAAATAAACTGTAGTGAAAATAACTGAAGTTAGGAAGTAGAATATTTAATTGGGGACAAGAGAAGGAGAGAACACAGCACAGGGGCCTTGTGTATAATATTAATAGCTGTTTAATGAAGATTTAGTGGTTGATTAATCCATGGGTGTCTAACATACCTGCTACACCATCCTGTCCCTAAGTTGAACTTTCTAAGCAAGTTCTGGGGTTCCTCCTTTGCATTAGAACTGGATCGTGTGGAAGCTAGAGTGGGAAAGCATCTTATGTGTTTCATTACTGGCATCTAGAACCCTAGCAGGTCATTAATTCAATTAGACACTTATATTCTTTGGTTTAAGATTGTAATATACTAAAAGTAGGAGTGGGTTTTATACTGATTTACAGGAATGTTCTGCAAATAAGCTGTAATTATTAGAAACAGGTTTGGGCCGGTCTGTGGGGGTCAGCATTGTTTATTCCTTTTTTATTCCTTTTTTTTTTTTTTGAGATAGAGTCTTGTTCTGTTGCCAGGCTGGAGCTCAGTGGCATGATCTCAGCTCACTGCAACCTCTGCCTCCTACATTCAAGCAATTCTCCTGCCTCAGCCTCCTGAGTAACTAGGATTACGGGCGTGTGCAGCCACACCCAGCTAATTTTTGTATTTTTAGTAGAGACAAGGTTGCACCATATTGACCAGGCTGGTCTCAAACTCTTGACCCTCGTGATCTGCCCATCTGGGCCTCCCAAAGTGCTGGGATTACAGGTGTGAGCCACCACGCCTGGCCAGCATTATTTATTCTTAATGAAAACACCCAGGATCGCCCTTGGGCCTGTGTTACAATGTTCAGGGTAAAAAACATAATGCCAAGCTGAGTTGTATTTACTTTCAATCTGTTACGGAAAGACTTTATATGAATAGTTGCTTTTTAAACAACTTACCTTATTTTTAAAATTGAGGGGAGATATACATGCCATTAAATTTACCAGTTTTACCTTTTTTTTTTCTTGTTTTTGGGGATGGAGTCTTACTCTGTCACCCAGACTGAAATACAGTGGTGTGATTATGGCTCACTGCAGCCTTGAGTTCCTGGGCTCAAGCAATCTTCCCACCTCAGCCTTGCAAGTAGCTGGGACTACAGGTGTGCACCTTCATGTCTGGCTAATCCTCCCTCCTCAGCCTCCCAATGTGTTGGGATTATGGGTGTAAGCCACTGTGCCCAGCCCATTTTTACCATTTTTTAAAAGTATACAATTCAGTGGCATTAAAGTACATTCACTTTTTTTTTTACTATCTTTTGCCTCCAGAACTCTTTTCATCCTAACAAAACTGAAACTCTATACTCATTAAACACTAACTCTTCATTTCCCCTCCCCTCAGCCCCTAGCACCCACCCTTTTACTTACTGTTTCTATGAATCCTACTACTATGTATTTACTCTTGGTCCTTCATATCACTGGAGTCATACAGTATTTATCTTTTTGTAACTGGCTTGTTTTATGTAGCATAATGTTCTCAGAGTTCATCCATTTGGTAGCGTGTATCAGAATTACTCTCCTTTTTAAGGCTGAATAATATTTCATTGTGTGTTTGTGTGTGTGTACACATACACATACCACATTTTGTTTACATGTTCACTGGTGGACATCTGAGTTGTTGTCATGTGTGGTGGCTTATACCTGCAATTCCAGTCCTTTGGGAGGCTGAGCTGGGAGGATTGCTTGAGCTCAGGAGTCCGAGACCAGACTGGGTAATATAGTAAGACCCTGTCTGTACCAAAAATTAAAAAAATAAATTAGCTGAGCCTGGTGGCATGTACCTGTAGTTCCAGCAACTTGGGAGTATACCTCGAGCCTAGGAGTTCAAGGCTGCAGTGAGTTGTGATCATGTTACTGCACACCAGCCTGAGTGACAGATGAAACCCTGTCTTAAAAAAAAAAACAAAAAACCCATTTATGTTGGTTTCACCTTTTGGCTACTGTGAATCATGCTTCTGTGAACACTGGCATACAAATATCTGTTCAAGTTTCTGCTTTCAGTTTGATACGTGCTTTTTAATCTTTTACCAACCCCCCTTACTAGTGTTGATTTGATAATATTCTTATTCCTTGGAAACTTAAATCAATTTAGTTACCATCCCCATTTTCTCATCTTTAGAGAAAATAAGGCAGAAAGAAGGGAAGTGAAGTGTCTGACACCACTCGTTTTTGTGAATGGTATTGATCAAATTGGCACCAGCCTTTCAGTAGTTCGGATGCTATGATTGTTCTTTTTTTGTTGTTAGGTTTTTATATCCATTATGCATTTTGAGTCATAATAAAGTGGCATTTTTTAAAACTGCCATATTTGTCTAGCATATATGGCGTTTTATGATTCTAAAGATATTTTTAAAGTTTGGATAAAAACCTTAACAGTGTACATAAAATGAAACACCGTGCTTTTACTGTGGAAATTTATCCTATGTACCTTAATATAAATAGTTATTTAAGATTTACATTTGGCTGGGCACAGTAGCTTATGCCTTTAATCCCAGTACTTTGGGAGGCTGAGGTGGGCAGATCACTTGAGCCCAGGAGTTTTTGAAACTAACCTGGGCAACACTGGGAAACCCTGTCTCTACAAAACAATACAAAAAGTTAGCTGGGCATGGTGGTGTACACCTGTAGTCCCAGCTACTCAAGAGGCTGAGGTGGAAGGATTGCTGGAGACTGGTTCAGCAGAGGTTGCAGTCAGCCGAGATTGCGCCACTGCACTCCAACCTGTGTGAGAGAGAGAGCCTGTATCAAAATAAAGAAAGAAGGAAAGACAGATAGTTTTACATTTTAGGAAGTTAGTATATGTCTGTGATTTTTGAACTTTTTGGTTTCAGGGCTTCTTTATATTCATAAAAATTATTGAAGTTCCAAAGGAACTTTTGTTTTTGTGGTTATCTATTGCTATTTACCATATTGGAAATTAAAATTGGCCCGGTGCAGTGGCTGACACCTGTAATCCCAGCACTTCAGGAGGCCAAGCAGGGGTGGGTCACTTGAGCCTTGGAGTTCGAGACCACACTGGCTAACATGGAGAAACCCCATCTCTACACACAATACAAAAGTTAACTAGATGTGGTGGTGTGCGCCTGTTGTCCCAGCTAATCAGGAGGCTGAGGTGGGAGGATTTTTTTGAGCCTAGGAAGTCGACGCTGCAGTGAGCTATGATTGCACTACTTTGTCTCAAAAAAATAAAACTGATAAATTTAAAAATATTCCCTAATTTATTAAAAAATATAAACTCATTAAATGTTAGAAGTTATATATGTTTATGAAAACACCTGCTTTTTCTAAAACTAAAACATTTAATAATAGTGTATTGTTTTATCTTTTGGCAGCAGTATCTAATGTCTGGCTTACTTTAAGATGGCTAGGTTCTCATATTAGGTTCTACATTTAATCTGTTGCAATATGTTGTTTTGTTGAAGTGTAGGAAGAAAATTCAGCCTCACGCACATATATAATTGGAAAAGAAAGGAGTATTTTAATAGTCTTCAGATAATCATGGATATTTTTCTTTGATAACCACACCAAAATTCAACAAGTGGTAGTTTCTCTAAGGTTGGTTGCAATAAGAATTTGGATGAAATCTATCAGTGAATGTTTTGTCTTTGATTACATTAAAATTCATTTGTTTTCCTCGCACCTTTTTTTTTTTTTTTTTTGAGATGGAGTCTCACTGTCACCTAGTCTGGAGTGCAGTGGTGCGATCTTGGCTTACTGAAACCTCTGCCTCCTGGGTTCAGTTGATAATTCTGCCTCAGCCTCCCGAGTAGCTGGGACTGCAGGCACCCGCCACCAAGCCCAGCTAATTTTTGTGTTTTAGTACAGATGGGGTTTCGCCATGTTGGCGAGGCTGGTCTCAAACTCCTGACCTCAGGTGATCCCCGCCCCCCTTGGCCTCCCAAAGTCTTGCACCTTGAATGGATCTTTTACTCAAGTATAATTTCTGTCATCTTCATTGGTCATTTGGAAATTATTGGTTTACCAAGTATGTGAGTCTTCCATATATTGATAGGCAATGAAATATGAGATAAAAAAATAAAATATTCACGTTCATTAACATCACCCCCAGTTACATAGGGAGGTAGCAAGCTCATATTGACAGGTGCTGGTTTATCTACATTTAACTTGAAAGCTCAGTTTTTATTTTCAACAACAAATTCTGTCACTTGTTTTCCTTAAAGTGGGAGCCTTACTTTATTCATGTTCAGGAAAATGTCTGCCAATATCCAAGCTGGAACAACCATAATTTGTCGTTCATTCTTTTTAGTAAACTTGATGTGTTAGCCCATTTGCATTACTATAAAGAATACCTGAAACTGGATAATTTATAAAGAAAATAGTTTTAATTGACTCATGGCTCTGTAAAGCCTGCAGAGCCATGAGTTAATTAAAACTATTTTCTTTATCCAGTCTGTGATGGATCATTTATTTCTTTATAAATAAATGGATATTTATAATTTATTTCTTTATAAATTATCCATCACCTTCTGCCACGTTTGTAAGCTTCCTGAGGCCTCACCAGAATCTGCTTCTGGTGAGGCCTCAGGAAGCTTACAAACGTGACAGAAGGTGATGAGGAACTAGTGTGTCACATGGCTAGAAGGGGAGCAGCAAGAGATGCAGGAGGTGCTACCCTCTTTTTTTTTTTTGAGACAGAATTTCACTCTTTCACCGCTGGAGTGCAGTGGTGCTATCTCAGTTCACTGCAAGCTCCGCCTTTCAGGTTCAAGTGATTCTCCTGCTTCAGTCTCCTGAGTAGCTGGGATTACAGGTGCCTGCCACCATGCCCGGCTAATTTTCATTTTTAGTAGAGGTGGGGTTTCATCACGTTGGCCAGGGTGGTCTTGAACATCTGGTGCTACACTCTTTTAAACAACCAGAAATTGTGAGAGTTCACTATCAGAAGACAGCAAGACATTCATGAGGTGCTGCCCCTATGATTCAAAAACCTCCCACCAGGCCCCACCTCTAACTTTGGAGGTTACATTTCAACATGAGATTTGGAGGGGCCGAACATTCAAACTGTATCACATGGTATTCCATGAAAAGAGCAAGCTGTTCATTTTTCAACTTAAATTGTGTAACACATGCTTTTTCCTGGGATTACCATGGTGCTTCAGTAGTCCACAGAAGTACTTTGTGTACTTACTATTTTGGGGCACAAGGGTATTAAAAGCCATGTACTCAAGGGCTGATACTTAATAAAATTAATAATTTTAACTGCTGTATCAAGGAACTTCTTAAGTGAAGTGGGCTTTTTTTTTTTTTTTTTAATCTATGACTACTGGTACAATTGGTCCCTCTACCTTGACTAATATTAAAGAGCTTGCAGTTTGACCCACTGTTGCCTTTGCGCCTTGGATACAAATGTGAACACAGAGAAGGCAGCAAATTGTGTCATAGTATTATGATGAAAATAGGTTCTTTTGCTGGGACTTGATGCTATAGGCTAGTAGTTCTCAAAGCCTGGTTCCCTGACCAGCAGCGTTAGCATCTCTTGGGACCTTGTTAGAAATGCAGACACCTGGGCCCTCCCTTAGCCCTGCAGTGTCCAGGTCCTTTGCGGGTGGGGCTGGGCTGCTTCAGCTAGCTCCATGGGACTGAGAGAGTCACTGTTAAATTTCAGAAAGTTCACTCTGCCTTCTGGAAGGAGGGTGGGATGAGGAAGTTAGGGACAGAATGTTCTAGTGTTTGTAGAGGATGTGATGTGGCCTGGACTTCAGGCAGTAGGAAGAAGATGGAATGGATTTGCTAGAGATAGATCCTCTAGAACTTCATTGCTGGTAGACTACTTAAAAGCTTAGAAAACAGCTGTGCTTTGCTCTGAGACCTGCCAGCCATCAGGGATGGATGAATTTTAAAGGCTCTTACTTGCTTTGTGTCTTGAGGGAATATCTTTTATTATTAGTGAAAAAATCAATCCAGATAACTTACCTGAGTCATTTCAGCCTCCTTTTTGAGGATGCCTTCTTAAACACTGACCATGGTCTCTGGAGGTCTCACATTCAGGGTTCAGAGTTTTAGAACTCAGTTCAGTGTGGAAGAATGGCAGTAATGATTTCATTCAGATATGCCCAGCTACTGACACATTTAATACAACAATTCATGGCAGTCAGAACTCTCATATGTTGTGTGTTGTCTTGAAGTTGGTGAGTTGTATCCTTTGACTATTGGATTTTACCGTTCAGTGCAGTCAGTAGCTCCATTTGATCTAAGTGTAAAGATGGGTCTGTCATTTCAGTTTCAGCAGTTATTCTTAAAATTTTATTTTTCAGTGTTTTTAAAGGTTTTTTTTTATCTTTTTTTTTTTTTTTTTTTTTAACAGATTTGTAAGACTCCAGGGCCTTCCAGCCGTGAATAATCTGATGGTTCCTGAAATGACTGGGAAAACAGATGCTCCGTATGCCAGTTGAAGAGTGTGTGTCTGTGTACATTTAAAAGCTTCTTTCTGTACTTACACATTCACACGGGAAGACAGGCTCATTCTTGTGCACACTTCAGAGTTTTACAACTGATTAAAATTAATTTAAGAATCAGATGGAGCAACTTGACACCACTGGGCTCAGGAGCCTGGGGAGGAAAATACATCACTAATGGCCGATTTTCCATATGGTCTGCACGGGTAAGAAAGTCTGCAAAAAGAAGAAAAAAAATTTTGCACAGATTAAGCCACAAAAAATACCTCTCCAGCTTAAAGAAGGAACTAAGTGAGGAGGTGACCGAGGAAGAAGCGTGATTTCAAACACTGCAGTGGCTCACACAGTGCTTGTTGCACTTTATTTTTCAGTGGGTTTAGTGATTTGGACGGATTAAAATTCTGGACTGAAAAGTAACTCCTACTATGGTTATGGCTAGAGGAAAGCAAGTTTGAATGTGATGGGACAAGTTTGAATAATGAACTGATTCCTTCACCTATTTTAATTAACTGTATTTGAGAAATTTTAATTTATTATTTTTCCCCTTTTTTCTGCATCTATAGGATAATATTGTAAAATAGCAATTGAAACCAATAATTATGAAATAAATACCAAGAAAAATCCAAGCAAAGGTTTCTTTTTCTTGGACTAGCGGTGTGGTATTTGGAGACAGTCTCTGAATGTGAACAGGAAAGCACCCATCAGCAAAACACCATCACTGTCTAGGGAAACAGTTGGAGGAATCGGACTCTGATTTCTGCTTTTGTTTTAAGGGGTTGTCTTCCCTGTCAAGTCCAAGAAGACTTGCATATGAGAAGATGGCCTGATGGACTTAATTCTAAGATTAGCTTTTTTCATCAAGATGGAAAAAGATCTTTAGAAACAGAAAAGAGGGGTGCTAATTAGGGGAGCGAGAAGGGAACTAGCAAAAGAAAATCTTTCAGCCTGGCTCTGTTTTGTCAGCAGGAGAATCTAAGACTCATCCAAGGCAAACACTGGTACCACTGTAAGAGTGCTGGAACATTTTGCTTCTTGGGTGAAGGAGCCTTCTCTCAGCCTCTATGGCACTGAGGGGTGCGCTGGCTGGTGGAGGAGCAGTCCGATGGAGCCCTGCGTTCCCCGGGGACACAGGGCCAAGCTTTGAGGTAGAAAGTTTCTGGTTCTGAAACAACGAGGAGAGAGTCTGCTTTTCTTCCTAAAATTTGGACTGTTGTCTGCACAAACTCTAGTCTGTTTTGCACAGTTTGTGTGCCTTTTTTCCCTTTATGCAATCTTTTTCAGCTTTAGCAGCAGAAATTTGTCTAGTTCAGAAAACATGCTAGAGGGTGGCTTCAGAAGGAGATGATCCTGTGTATTGTGTCCCTGCATCCGGACTTTGAAGAGAAAAATTTGAGCTAGAGGGATTCTTAAAGCCTTAAGTTACTTGAAATCTATGTATTTGCAACTTTGTCTCTGGAATCGTATTACACTAAACTGGAATCTCAGGCTGAATGAGAATAACCAAGTGGAGTAAAAAGAAGAAGACAGTTTCTTGATCACCACTTAAATAACGATGCTCTTTCTCCAAAGGATCAGCACGTTCTTCCTCTGAGAACTTGAAAATAAAAATGGACCCCATGTTTTTTTAAGCATTACCTTTTCTTAGAAGACTGCCATCATCTTTTATAGAGGAATTTTTTCACTATGCATTTGGTGGATCTTTATAAATACTGACCTAATTAGATTCAGGTCAGTCTTAATTAAAGGGGGGAAAAAAGCAACGCAAGCCAACCACAAAAATGAAATAAATATACCAATGAAGGAAATTGGTTTAAATTTCACAGCATTAGCATTACTTTTTAAGTAAAACAGTTCATTGAAGAAAGTATGTATGCAGCGGTGGAACATGGGCCTGTGCTTTGCAGCGACTCCAACATTCTGTGTTTGTCCTGGAAGGGGCGTGTCCCCAAGAGTGAGAAGGAGAAGCCTGTGTGCAGGAGGCGCTACTACGAGGAGGGCTGGCTGGCTACAGGCAACGGGCGAGGAGTGGTTGGGGTGACTTTCACCTCTAGCCACTGTCGCAGGGACAGGAGTACTCCGCAGAGGATAAATTTTAACCTCCGGGGCCACAATAGCGAGGTGAGCCATGGTTTTGTTTCACGTTTTGGTCACTTGCAGTGGTGTTTTTGAGCCCCTTGTGAACTTAAAACTTCTTTTATTTCAGTTTCATAGACTTGCTGCTAAGTGAGACTTCCCATGCTGTGAGATCTGTCTCTTATGCTCTGGCAGAAAAGATGCTGAGATGGACACAGTTCACAGTAGCCCTCCCCTCCTCAAGTGGGCCGGTTGTCCCTGGCACCCCTGCTCTCCTCTCCCTTCATGAGAGTTGCCACTGCCTCTCTCAGAGGGTCCAGGCAGTGGGAAGACGCCCAGCAGTAGGGATGCTAGAGCGCTTTCTCACCAGGTTGGGGGCTTAAATGAGATGATCCTAACCAACTTCTCATGCTCCAAGCCTGCATGGCAAAGAGTTACCCCCACCCCTGATGTAAGACTGACAGTGTGAAGAATGAAAACCTTGCACAATTAACATTTACATTTCTTTGGTGCTGGCTTAACACTTGGCTTGTATTTTTTGTTCTTGGAGGTGAAAGTAGTAGTTAATGGACAAGGACCATAGTTTTTCACATGTATAGGGTATATAATATAGAGGTTATTATGTTTTGTATGTGTACATATAGATTCCGCCTGGGATTCTAAATTATAAGCAGTGAGATTATTTATGAATTTCATGCAACCAGCATTTATTGAGCAATACTTAAGTGTTAGGCATTGTGTTTTAAAAAGAGCGTGATTGATAATTTCTTGCGAAGTTACACTTGTATAGCACCTTCACTATATTCATGTTTTACTCTTCATTAGCTTATTTGGGTATTTTTAAAATGAGGAATCCATGATTATTTCAGGCATCTTAAATGTTATTAAATGGTTATTGAATAGCTATTGTGAAGGAGCCGGAATATTTCTGAAGGATAGGTCTTAGTCCATTTGTGCTACTATAACAAAATATAGACAGGGTGGCATATAAACAGTAGAAATTTATTTCTCTCAGTTTGGGAGGCTGAAAGTCCCAAGCTTGGGAGCCAGTATGGTAGGGTTTTTGACTTCTTCTTGGTGGAAAGAGGATGAGCATCTCTCTGAGGCCTCTTTTATGAGGCTGCTAATTCCATTCATGAGGGCTCCATTCTCGTGACTGAATCACCTCCTATAAAGACCTACCTTTTATTACCATCACCTAGGGAGATTCACCATACGAATCTTTGGGACACACAAACATTCAGATTATAGCAATATAAACCTTCAGTAAAGTAGTGTGCTAAGCTTAACTCTCAATGATTATTTTTATGTGCAGTCATCCATGTAAGCTCTGACAAGATCAAAATACAGAGCATTTCCACCACCATTTACAGGTACTTGGTGCTCCTTCCCAGATTTTCATCCTGTCTTAATCCATTCCTGCTGCTAAAACAAAATACCTTAGCCTGGGTGATCTATAAACAACAGAAATTTTATCTCGCAGTTCTGAAGACTGAGAAGTGCAAGATCAAAACGTCAACAGGTTCATTGTCTGGTGAGGGCTCTCTGCTCCATAAATGGCACCTTGTTCCTGTGTCCTCACATGGTGGAAGGGGCAAGGGAGCTTCCTTGGGTCTATTTTATAAGGGTAGGAGTCCCATTTATAAGGGCAGAGCCCTCATTACCTGATCACCTCCCAAAGGCCCCATATCTTGAAACCACCACAATGGGGATTAGATTTCAACACCGAATTTTGTGGGGATGCAAACATTCAGATCCTAGCACACCCCTACTGAGAAGTAACTCATACTCTGACTTCTGTCACTACTTCATGGAAATGGAATCCTTCATTACATACTCTCTGTGTCTGGTTTCTTTCACTCAACATGGTATCTGGGAGATTCATCCCTGTTAACATATATTATTAGTTTGTTCTTTTTAATTGATGTTAATTTTCCACTGAAGGAAGATACCTGATTTTTTTCTTCTCCTGTTCCTGAGTATTTGGATTGCTTCCAGTTTTTGGCTGTTTTGACTAATGCTGCTATGAACATTTGTGTGCATGTCTTTGTATGGACCTGTGCATTCAGAAGGTGGAATTTCTAAATCATAGTGTTGCATATGTTTAGGTTTAGTAGAAATTGCCAGTTTTCCAAAGTGATTGTACTGTTCACACCTCATCATCAATGTATGAAAGTTTTAATTATAAGTTTTTCCACCGAGTTTAATTTATTAAGAAGCTTCTTTTGAATTTGAACTTTTTTATTAAAAAACAGTGGTTTTATGCAAGAAATTATGTTTTACAAATACTTAATATATTGGGCATATACATATAGGCATGTACACATTACCCCCACCCCCCCATAAACATATCTGCACCTTTGAAGTGGATACTCTTAAAAAAATTTTTTTATTCATATGTAATAAATTACCCCAGACTTGGTGGCTTAAAACATTACCCGTTTCTAGTTTCACAGTTCTGTAGTTCTGAAGCCCTGTTACGGTCTGTCTGGGGCGTCTGCTTAGGTTTCCCAGGTTGAGCAACATGGTATCAGCCAGAACTGCTAGCTCCTCTGAGGCTCTGGGCCTTCTTCCAAGCTCATTCAGGTTGTTGGCAGATATCAGGTCCTTGTGGTTGTAGGACTGAGGCCCTCAGGTCTTAGAGGCCCTCACTAGTCCCAGCCATGTGGCCCTCTCCACGGCGTGCAGTTTGCTTTTTCAAGGCCAGAAGGAGAGTATCTGCTGTAGCTTCAAATCTTTCTGACTTTCCATGTCTAAAAAGTGGCTCCCCTGAGCAGGCTGTGCTCACTTCCACTCCTGGGGAGGAGATTACACTGGGCATGCACACCAGGGTTTGGTTTTAGAATTCTGCCTACCACACAAGAGAGGATTATAATTCACAGACAGTGGTCTATCTCACTGTTGAAACTATTTGGTGTGATTTTTTTCATGTTGCATTTTTACTTTTAGTAAATTTCTGTTCTTCATATTAGAATCTGTTCCATTTAGCTGGGGATGGTGGCTCATGCTTGTAATCCCGGCACTTTGGGAAGCTGGAGGGGGAATTGAGCTTAGGAGTGCAAGACTAGCCTGGTTAACATAGTGAGACCCTGTCTCTACTCTTCCCCCCGTCCCCACCAACCCCGCAAAAAAATAATATGTGCTGTTTACTGAATGCCTGCCAAGAAGAGTGACCGACTCTGCTGGTTTTCCAGGATGTGGGACTGTTGGTATTGATACTTGGAAAATCCCAGGCAAACTGAGATGGTCATCCTACTGCCCAGTGCCCAACGTGGTTTCAGGCATCTTCCAACTTAATTACCTCATGTGGTTCACAGCAGACTCATGGGAAGATAATATTATTTCCGTTTTATAGGGAAGAATACTCAGGCTTTAAAGATGTTAAATAACATGCCTTAATTCCTGCAGCTTGTATGGAGGAGAACTGGAATCTAGGGGTCTAACATTTTGTTAAAACTTATTTTCTTAAAACTTGTGTTAAGTACAAGTTCTCAATCCCTTATCTTCAATTGTTAAATCTTTTTTTTTTTTTTTTTAATTTTTGAGACAGAGCTTTGCTCTTTTCCCCAGGCTGGAGTGCAGTGGCATGATCCCTGCTCACTGGAGCCTCTGCTTCCTTGGTTTGAGTGATCCCCCCACCTCAGCCTCCCAAGTAGGTAGGACTACAGGCACGTACCACAATATTCAGCTAATCAAAAAAGATTTTTTTTTTTTTGGTAGAGACAGAGTTTTGCCATGTTGCCCAAGCTGGTCTCAAACTCTTGGGCTTAAGTGATCTGCCCACCTCAGCCTCCCAAAGTGCTGGGATTATAGGCAAGAGCCACTGTGCCCAGCTCACAATTGTTAAATCTAAGGGCTCTGAAAATAGCAAGTTTTTTGTATAATTGATTTATTGGCAAAAACTCAGCTAGACTGATGTGAAGCTGCTGATTGTTATTATCCCATCACTTCAGCTGCAGAAATGCTGTGTTTTATTATGGAGGCTGCCCAGACCTGTGGGTGGCATCAGATTGACGGGAGCTCCCCTTATAGTACTTTTCTAAGGCTTAAAAAATTTTGAATTCAAAATACTTGTCTGTAAGGATTTTGAATCAGGGATTGTGAACTCATATCTTCATTGAAGGGAATCATCAAAATAAACCTTGGGTTTTATTTATTTAATTTGGTTTTCATTTCCAGGAAGGCTAACATTTAATTCATATCTGTCCATTACTTAATTACCTTATCTTCACTCCCTTCCACCACAAGAAGCAAAAAAAAACCTTGCGTCCCCACTGGCTATGCCTTAAGAACACTACTGGAAGAACTGTTGCAAGATTTTATTTCTGGCCATGGAACATAACTAAATTGAAGGTGTCAGATGTAGTAGTAGTATGCTAATTTCACAACTGAGTTAAAAAGGAAGAAATCTGAATGAAAGATAATTTATTTCACCCTCAACTAGTATGTAAAATCTGTTTTATATTACGTATTTAACAAATCTTCCTAACAGTTTTGGAACTATAAATTTATTCAGTTAGATAAATTGAATCTGAAATTAAATACTGTGATAAATGTTTGTGTCTGGTCTTCGAGACTAGTTTGCCTTTCTCACATCATGTATTCTGTTGTTAGAAATTTGTGATAAAGTGATATCAACTGTATTTGCCGGAGTGAAACATATAGTAGAGGATTTCTTAACCTGTAATGAATAGTTTCATATTTGGTAAATATGTTAATGGTTCTAATCAGGTGGTCAAAATATGTTCACCCCTCAATCCTGAAAGCACCTTTCATAAAGAACCACTACCACAAAAGGTGATCAACCAAACCAACTTTTCCCAAAGCAACTTTCTATGGCATTTGGGGACAGAAACAGAATAATCCTTTTGCCATTATTTCTTTTGAAACCTTTGATAGCAGTGTTATAGAAGAGGAATAGATGTGTGCTTACCTACTGAAACTCCAAGGGGGTATCTTCGTAGCTGGCTGAGAAGTGATGCTTTCTTAGAATTATTTGTCCTTTTATGGTGAAGGTAATTCAAGAAAGATGAATTTTTTCTTTTAAAAGAGTCCCCAACAGGTAGGCGGGTATGTCAGGCCAAATGACTATGTTCTATAATGATTATTTCAGAAAGTAATTACTTGAGAATGGAATTATTTGTCCTTTTCTGGTGAAAGTAATTCAAGAAAGATGAATTTTTTCTTTTAAAAGAGTCCCCAACAGGTAGGCAGGTATGTCAGGACAAATGACTATGTTCTATAATGATTATTTCAGAAAGGAATTACTTGAGAATGTTTTTATTCTATAAAACAATTTCTTGTAGATATTGTAGATGTCATGCAAATTAGTCAAGGTTAATACTGATTGTCATTTAACAGGATTTTTTTTTTTTTTGAGATGGGGTCTCACTCTGTCACCCAGTCTGGAGTGCAGTGGTGCAAGTTCAGCTCACTGCAACCTCTGCCTCCCGGGGCCAAGCCTTTTTCCTGCCTCAGCCCTCCAGAGTAGCTGTGACTACAGGTGCCCACCACCATACCCAGCTAATTTTTGTATTTCTAGTAGAGATGGAGTTTTGCCACATTGGCCAGACTGGTCTTGAACTCCTGACCTCAAGTAATCCACCCGTCTCAGCCTACCAGAGTGCTGGGATTACAGGCATGAGCCACCATGCCTGGCCAACAGGATTTTTTTTGACTTAATAAGCAGGCAGTCATGTGTATTTGCAGAACTTCGTTTCATTATAAGGACATATCCACGATAGCAATGGTCTCGCCTGAATTCTTAGATTGGTTACACCTTCTCTGAGATGCGTTATCTGACCCTGCCCCTTGTCCGTTCTGTACACTGAACAGACTTCTCTGCTTGCACTGATAATGCTTTATTGTAGTTACCTGCTTGCCTTGTTTGGTAAGACTTACTGGAAGATCAATGTACCCTGTCAGTCTTAACTTTCTTACCTCCTATTGTTTAGAATATCAATTATTTATTTTAAAAAAATTCCTTTAACTCTTTAGGCCACTTCAGTGTGCTTTCTTTCCTTGTTGTTCTGCTGAAATGATCTTCTCAATGACCACACATTGCTAAACTCACAGGTTTTTGGCATATTGTTTTTGCTTTTAAACTGCACTTGATGTCTCAGTAGCATCAGTAGAATTGAGATGTTGTCTTCTCTCACTTTCCAGGACACCAGACTCTCCTGGTTTTCCTGTTACTGTTCTGGCCTCTGCTTTCCACTCTTCTTTGGGGGCTCTGCCTTTTTTCTTTTTTTTTTTTTTTTTTGCCTCATCTTTAAATGTTAAAAGGCACCAGGCATGTATATTTTTCCATATTTCCTCTCTGTGTTGGCTTTAAATCTGCCTACATGCTGATGACTCCAAATATCTGTGTCTATCTGCCATCTCCTTCTAGTTCCAGACTTCATTCTCAACTTGATATATGAGATACAAAAGTGGACACCAATCAGGGCTCGCAGACTATAGGTCACTCAGACAGAACTCAGTTCCCCCCTGCCCCTTGAACCCCCAGATTAGTTCCATGCACTGTTTCCCCATTTTAGTAGATGGCCAAAGGCTAGGCAGTAAGTCAGGCTCACAACTCGGGAATCTCCCTGCACTTTCCTTGTCCCCAAATCTTGTTATTAGCAAGACCTCCGAATGTATCTGACTTCCAGATAATATCTGAAACATGCTCACTTTTGTCTGCTGTCACCACCATGCCTGGCACAAACCTCCTTATGAATCTCTTGACTTAAACTCTACCATTTTCCCATTGTGGAGAACTCTGCTTAACAATGTATTTTGAGTATTTGAAGTGTTTTTAAAATACTGTAAACAATTTATTTCTAAGGTACTTTTTTTTCCCCCTAAAAACGTTGTATGACACATCTTAATTCCAGAAAGAATGGGAATTTCTAGATTGTAAGGGTGGTCTCCCTTGCAGTTGAAAAGACTCTCCTTTGTCTGATTCACTGCCCTCTTTTGAAGAAGGCCCAGAGCCACTGGGGACTGGCAAGCCAGGTTTTATGTCCACCTTACTGTGCATTGTGATGACCAGCTTTCTTAACATTCGAAAAGATTAGAAAACCATCTGATTTTAAAACATTTATACAATATTTCACGTACTTAACAATCTGTACAACAGTTCTAGTGAGAAAAGTTGACTCATTTTGGATTAAAGCCAGCAAAAACTCACTGCAGCTCTTTTGTCTCTCTTATAAATTCTACACAGAAAGTGACTTGTAGTGGATTTGTGATGACCAGCTAGGGTATTATAATGGTGGATATAATGGAGGGCTGTTTTCTTTCCTTTAGTGATGGCCTGTTCTTTTCTCTTTTCTGTTTCTATTTTTCCATATCTTGATTCCAAGAAGTTCTAGCTTTACCTGTCCAAGTCATTCAAGTCATTAGTTTACTCAAGTCAGTAGTAAATTGAAAATAATAATTCTGTTCTATCAGAGTTGTAGAATCTGAGATATTGTGTTTTTGGAAGGGCTGTGAAAATCGTAGAAGTGCCATGTATGTAAGTGATGAAATATTAAAGTACTTTATACCCTTTGTACTTAGGTATATTCATTCTTACTTTCCAGTCCTTGCAATACCACTTAGTACCTGGAAATTCAATTACTGTTCTGACTCATGAGGCAAGAAACAGTGTTTGTTGATTTTTGTTTCTCAGTTTCGATTTGAAAACACATGCATTAGCAGATATTTACTGCATCTCTGTTGTGTGCCGGATGCTCTGGTCGGGGCGGCAAGAGAAATCCCGGCTTACACCTCATGGAATCTACAGTCTAGAATGAAGGCAAAGTGTGTAATTCACCTTCCTCTATTTGCATTTCCATTAGGAAGAGAAATGCAAAGCTTTGAATTGTTCGAAGAATGAAGAATGAGGCTTCCTAGAGATTGTATGGTGAAGATGACCTTTGAGCAGGGCCCTGAGAAATACTAATGATTTAGATAGTACTTTTCTCAGTGTTGCAAGATGAAGCTACATTTTTGAGAGATATGAAGGGTACTTCGTTCCCCAGCCCCAACCTAAGCATGTAACTGTACTCACCTCATCAGATGCTGTTGGAACCTGGCTGACAAGGACAAGGATCTATGCATTTTTTCCTGCCCTGGAACAAAATTGCCCTTGTTGGACAGGCAGTGATGTTCCTTGCACCTTTTGACTGTACTGCGAAATGTTTGTGGTTTGTAATGGGGATTTTATCCATCTGAGCATGCTACACTTTTTGTTAATTTCCATGGCAGTTTGTTAAAGCAGGGTGCTGCCTTAATACTTTGACTTACACAAGTGCTCAGATGTGATTGTTTCTGTGCTTAATGTATTCTGCATGTAGTTGTAGTCAATTTTGAAAAGTTACATAATCATGTGTTCGTGACCTGAGTTAATTTATTAGTGACTCAGCATTAATGACTCATTTTATGCGATTCTTCTGGTAAAGCAATGTTTCTGCTTATGTGAGCATATTTTAGCATGCTAGGTGACCACATCTGCTTTGTTTGCTTCCTGGGTAGTGCATTTAGGTATTCCATTACAGGAGGTCTGCCCCACTCCCGGAAGTTCATTGAATCCAGAGAGGGTGTAGTTGGAGAAAAGCCCTCATTAGGATCATCTGTAGGTGGTAATAGGGGCTGAGAAGCTCAAGGCTACATTATTGTTGAATGTTTGTGGCTTCAGTGGTGTGCATCGCAGATTTCAAGACCATATGATGTTTTAGATATGAATTGCAAAACCACAACCCCTCAGATTTTTCTATACAGTGAGTCCTCAATATTGTTGTTAGGTTCTTGGAAACTGATGGAAACTGAACTTTAAGCGAAATGACACATAGTATGTAGTGTATATGTAAGATCTTTACTCTTGTTTATATCAATTAGCTTAAGGTAAAATTATTTTCATTATGCAGGTCTTTCTTAAAGTTCAGCTTCTAAGAACCTATCCATGAAGTTAATTGAGGACTTACTGTATTTTTTTCAGATAAATTTACTGCATTGAGCGAAATGAATAACGGAAACTTACCTAGTTTTTTACCCTGGAAAGGAACTTAAACCGATAAAATGTACTTATTAGAATTTGGTGGATGTTCCACTTTCATCTGCCAACTTTATTACTAAGGATTTCCTGAGTGGGAACACTGAAAGAAAAGATCTGTATAGGGGACTGCAAGGGTAGAGCAGTGTATGAATGAAGTCAAGTAGGGATTTAAAAAATATTCTTACATTTCCTGAATATAGCCATAGTTAACTTCGTTGTCCTGGTGAATCTGTCTTCTTTTTTAAGACCAAGCCTGAAGAAGTGGGTGGCAGATGTTGTACTGTTCTGATGTACTGCAGACTGCTGTAGTAGGTCAGAGGATGAAGCACTGCAGACCAGTGTGGTCAGGGAGGCTTCCTGCAGGAGTCAGGGAATGAGCTGGACCTTAACATTCATTTTGGTTTCATAAACATTTGAGAGCCTGCTCTAAGCTGGACGATGTTGCGCTTTGGCGCTATAGTGATGAAAAAGGCACTGTTCTTGCCCAGACGGATAGCATATCATGTGCGTCAGAGGGTGGGTATCATTTGCATGGATATAATGTTGTCACTGCTTATGACAATTGCTGCATATATATGCCCATAATGTGTGTGTGTGTGTTATGTTCATTATTTAGCCCTCATAACAACTCTTTACAGTTTTGTATTAATATCCCTGCTATATAGTTGAGGAACCAGAGGTTCTGAGATGTTAAGGAAATTGTTTGAGGTTGCAGAGCTACATGATGGCAGACCTGAGATTTGAATTTATGTCTGTGTGTTTTTAAATCTATAGACAGTGCTTCAGAAAGGTGAAGGTAAGAAGCACCCTTAAACAGAGTTACGAATATGACTGTTGTATGTGTTTTGGATGTGGAAAAGTTTGGTGAGGTGTTGGAGAGTAGTGGATAGCAAAGCTGGATGGGCAGAGGTGACCAGACATACATAGTCATGGTAATAAATGATAGTAATAAATGTTTGTGGCATGAAGGGCCGGGCGTGGTGGCTCATGCCTATAATCCCAGCATTTTGGGAGGCCTAGATCGAGATCATCCTGGCTAACATGGTGAAACTCCATCTCTACTAAAAATATAAAAAATTAGCCAGGCGTGGTGGCATGTGCCTGTAGTCCCAGCTACGGGAGGCTGAGGCAGGAGAATTGCTTGAACTCAGGAGGTGGAGGTTGCAGTGAGCTGAGATCACACCACTGCACTCCAGCCTGGGCGACAAGGCGAGATTCCATCTCAAAAAAAAAAGTTTGTGGCATGAAAGAAGGCAGTGCTTTTGGTTTGGGTTGTATTCCAAGACCATAAGAAGACTCTCATATTCAAATAGAATTGTTCAAAAATCAAATGTGAGTATTAAAATTACCATTCAGTTCAGTGCAGTTATTCACCAATGTGGATAACTGAGAGTTGACAGCACTGGCTATACTTAATCAATTATGGAAATAATAGTCTTAAGTAAGTAGCAGACGTCAGTCACCATGATACTATGATAGTGTATACATCAAACTAACTCTTAATTATAGTCAGTTATTATAGACTGAAGGGATTTGAGGAACAGCTCTTCTTTTAAATGTCTTATCAATTCTTATTTTGAGCAAGGAACCTTTCCAGGAAAGAGGCAGAAATGGAACTGTTGTTTTATATTTAAGTCAGAATTTGATTTCACCTAAACTAGCTTATCTATTTTTATACCAAAGGTCAGTAGTGTGAGTTAATTTTAATTTTTTATCACAGTAATAGTTATACGTATGGGAAAATGCTAAAAATGAAAAATAGCAATGTTTTAACTCCTGTCTCCCCCCTCCTCCCACCTCTTGTCCTGGCCACTTAACAAAGGCTCATATTATTATCTTTCTGATGAATCAATTTTAGGATTTGTCTGTTGACTTAATTCCCATCTTGTTGGGCGAAGATTTAGCTTTCTTCTCTTTCTTTCACAGTCACTCAACCTAGCTTTGCCCTACTATCTAATCATCCTAGTATTGCTGTATCACAAGTACTGGTTATTATTCAGTGTTTACACTATTTATGTCACTGTTATTCCCAGATGAGCCAAGTAGGGTA
>PVKP010038266.1:0-21013 GCA_004027715.1 Plecturocebus donacophilus
CTTTGTGTATTTATCCTCCTGTCGTCTCTGTAGTTGCTGACTTTCAGACTGGGCCTCTGAGTGGACGTCTAGTTTGTTGATGATGAAGTTGTTTCTGTTTCTTAGTTTTCCTTCTAACAGTCAGGCCTCTCTGCTGTAGGACTGCTGAGGTCCACTCCAGGCCCTGCTTCCTGGGGATCACCTACAGCAGCCTCTGCACTTTCACTGGGAGCTGCAATCCTGAGCTGCTCCTATGCGGCCATCTTGGATCTCCTCAGAAGCATCTTTTAAACATTAAAAGTCAAATCCTGCCACTTGCATGCATAAAGGCTGCCAAAGAAACTTAGAATGCAGGTTAAATGCCTCATCGTGTCACATATCCTGGCAAATACGGACAGCTGACAAACCCTGAGCAGCTCCATGGTGGAACACACCAGCTGTGTTGTTCTGCTCCAGCATTCTGTGTGCAAAGACTCTGGGTGGGACCTGAGCACGTGGCTTGCTTCTGCTGTTCCAGGTCTGGCTCAGTGGAGACCGTAGACTGGAGTGCCTGCCCACGTGTCCCTGAGGGACTCTGGCTTCCTCACAGCATGGCGCCCAGGTGCAGAAGAGCATATGAAATGAGAGACACTGGTGAGGCCATCTCTGGAGAACATGGGCCCTCCAGTCCACGGCATGGCCCATATGTCTGAAGCAACAGCCTCTTCCTCTCCCTACTGTCCAGGCAGCTACCTTCTCTCTGTGCCTCAGAAATGCCAAATACACTGCTGCAGGGCCTATGCCCTTGCTGTTTCTATCTCCATGTGGCTGGCTTCTTCCACTCTTGAAGTTCTCAGCTCCAGTGTTCCTGCCTTAGAGAGGCTCTCCCTGACCCCTGGTCTAACCACTGCCCCCTTCAGCAATGCTCTAGAAAAGTCCAATCCAAGAAAAAGATTATGCAAGTCACATATGTAATTTGAAATTTTATAGTAGCCACATTAAACAAGAAATTAAATGTATGGATATATTTACATGTATATTTATATTTACTTATCTTTAATATATTTTTAACCCAATGTTGGAAATAGTTGTTCAGTGCTGCAAAGAAAAATTAGCACTGAGACGATGGATTTCTCAGCAACACAATTTTTACTTCCTGGACTGCAGAAAGGGTACTCTCACTAGCCATCTTGCCAAGACAGTATAATGAAAAAAGGAAAACAGACAAATTTATCCCTTATGCATTTAGGGTCATCCTTACTGCTGTGTCTGATCTCTGTTGGCTGGAGCCAGACCTCACAATTCAAACTAAAACCTGATTGGCTAATAACTTAAAACTCTTCTAAACAGGTAAAAGCAATGGAGAGCCATATCTAGCATAGATATCTTGGTTAAAGTGCAAGGACATAGAATGTACTATGTGCCTGTAAGCATGGCATGTCTAACAGCTACATAGGATAGGGTTTAACAAAGTTAACGTATTCTTTAACAAGAAAGGAAACTTTAAAAAGGAACTTTTCCCCTTCCCACACCCAATTTATCCAAACGATTATTATTCAATTTGTAATCAAATAAAAATGTCAGTGAGGTATTCTCACATTCTTTTTATTGTACTGTCTTTGAAATTGCATGTATTTTACACTTATAACACGTGAATTTAGAAACTAAATTTTTGTAGGAAATACTTGATCTGCTTTTAGGTCTGATACAGTTTACTATTGAAAGAGGCTACTTATATCGCCACGTTGTTCCGAAATAACTGAACTGATTCGAACATCGGTTTTAACATTTAAATGACTTAAAATTCAATACAATGAAAAGCCCAGGTTCTCAACCTCAGCAGCCACCTCACACATGCTCGGCAGCCACATTTACCCAGTAGAGACCACTTCCATCATCACAGAAGGTTCCGTTGGGCTGTGCTGTCCTAGGACAGTTCTGGCCCCTGTCCACGTAGCACTCACTGCTGTCTGTGAAGATCTCACGCGGCTTGCTCGGGGAAGAGGAACTGAGACCCAGTCTGGGGTGGGGGGCTCCCTGGGTCAGCCCTACCTGCCCAGTGCCCGTCTTGTCTGCTGTCTGGGCACAGATCCAACTCCAATTTTGAGTCTGGCAGAATATGTGATCCTTCCAGCTGCAGGGACTGGCTCAGAGATGGGCACCCTGAGAGTTCCCCAGCTAGGTTTTTTAATTAATTTATTTATTTATTTTGAGATGGAGTTTTGCTCTTGTTGCCAAGGCTGTAGTGCAGTGGTGCAATCTCAGCTCACTGCAATCTCTGCCTCCTGGGTTCAAGCGATTCTCCTACCTCAGCCTCCTGAGTAGCTGGGACTATAGGCATGCGCCATTACTCCTGGCTAATTTTTGTATTTTCAGTAGAGACGGGGCTTCACCATGTTGCCCAGGCTGGTCTTGAACTCCTGACCTCAGGTGATCTACCCACCTTGGCCTCCCAAAGTGCTGGGATTACAAGCATGAGCCACTACACCTGGCCCCCGCTTGTTTTGAGGGAAGGGATGAGAAATGTGCCTGCAGACATTGGGGCATCTTGTCAGCCACGAGGAGAAGCCAGTGTGAAGGGTGAGGCTGACCCGGGAGGAGGGAGGTTGAGGTAAGAAGATGGTGTGTGGTTGTGGCAATGCTGCTGAGTCATACCTGAAGTTGATGTCCCCCATCCATGCCCCAGATCCATGAGCCAGTAGTGAAGGACCTGGCTCTGCCAGGCAGGGTTAGTGTGGAGCAGGTCAGGCTTGGAGCCTGGGGTGGGATCTGGCACATGGCTTACGTGTGTGAGCCTGGAACAGTGTCCCAGCTCCTTGTCCAGCACTGCATGCATGGAATCATGTGTGTAATGTGCCAGGCCGGTGTTGTGTGCTCAGTAATGTGAATTCCCATCCCCCCTTCTTCTGCAGGCAGCTTCCCATGGGGTCTGCCCCAATCTCCCTACCTGCATCACAGCCCCAGAAATCCCACAAGCTCCCTCGTCTGTAAAATGGGGATTACAATTTCTTCTGCACAGGTGTATGTCATGTCGGCATGCATGTAAATGTGTCTCTGTGTTATGGATGTCATGCGTTCATGTTGTGCATATATGTTGTGTGTGTGTTGCATCTGTGTCATTATGCCATGTGTGTTTGTGTTGCATATATAGTAGTGTGCTTGTATGTATGATATATGTGTGGCATCTGTATGTGTGCATGCATGCATGTTGTATGTGCATGTGTCATGTATGCCTGCATGTGTGATGTGTTATTTGCTTTGTGATGTGCACCTCACAGTGAGGAGTGGATGGCACAGAAGTGGAGTGACATGGTTTGGATTTGTGTCCCCCTAAGTTGAAACTTGATCCTCAGTGTTGATGGGAGGTGTCTGGGTCATGGTGGGGGACTCCTCATGAGTGGCATGGTGCCCACCCACATGATTTGTGAGTTCTTGTTCCATGAGTTTTGCGAGATCTGGTTGTGAGAAGGAGCTTGGCATCTCCCCTCTCTCTCTCTCACTCTCTCTATCTCTGTGCGACCTCTGCACATGCAGCTCTGCTTCGCCTCCACCGTGAGTGGAAGTTTCCCGAGGCCTCCCCAGAAGCAGAAGCTGCTGCTGTGCTTCCTAGGCAGCCTGCAGAACTGAAAGCCAAACAAACCTCTTTTCTTTATCAATTCCCCAGCCTCAGGTGTTCCTGTATAGAGATGCAAGTGAGACCTAGCACTGAGCCTGTGCATGGTGAGTGCTTGGAAACCACACTGACCACCAGCACCCATGTGTGGACACTGTTCTAGGCATGTCCTGTCTGTTGGCTGCTCTTGTCCTCACTGCAGCCGGGGGTGGTGTGATCAGTATCCATGGCAAGGATACCACAGCTCCACATCTCAGTAAGAGGCTGCCTTGGGGGCCACCCTGATCACCTGCTCTGCCTTGATGCACAGCACGGCCACCCTTACCCTGTGGAGCAGCCTGCACTGCCGGTCTGGGTGAGGCTGGCCTCATGGCCCTTCTCTCTTTGTTCGCTCCGGGAAGTTCTCTCCCAGGTCCTTACCTTTCAGCTGATCAATAGCATCTTGAGCGGACTCAGCCTGGAAATTCTCATCCAATGGTTTCCTTAGCAACCAGCCTACAGGCAGCTGCCCTCGGTCAGTCTTCTTTCTGATCTGAAATGCAACTCAGAGCCCAAAGGCTTTCCTCAAATACCCTGTCCAGCACCTCCCCTGCCTGGCTGGGGGCTGCAGCATCCCTGTCCATCCTCCCTACAAGTGGGTGATGCTGATGGGGCTTCCTGCAGAGCCGGGTGAGCACAGCTAGGGCCCAAGGCAGGGCTGCAGGTCGACCTGGTTCAGAGGCTTGGACCAGGGTGTGTATGTGTGGGATGCTGACCAGGCATCTGTTTTAGACCAGGGAAGGCACATAGTCCCAGTTATGTGACCACTGATGTGATCTGGGCACTGGGCATGCACAGTGGGCCACCCATAACACCCTGGGAGTCAGGGCTCTTGTTATCCCCTGCAGAGAGGAGACTGAGGGGGAGCAGAGCACACAGGGAGGGAGGCCAGAGTGAGATGTGAACCCTACTGTGTTTGAGTGCAAAACTCAGGTCCTCCTGGAAGAATGGCCTGAAGTTAGTGGGCCCCAGATGGTGTCTTGAGAGGCTGTAACATTGACAGGCCCAGTGGATAATGCCTGGGGCAGGGGCTGGCACCAGGAAGTGAGCCTGGATTGCAGCCCCCAGCCCTGGAGCTCCCTTGTGGCCACTGCCCATCCCATGTGCATTCAAGGACTCCAGGCTGTGCACAACCTGAACAATCCTATGCAGAAGAGGCATGGCACCCCTGCAGCGATGTGCCCACTGGGAATTCAGGAAAAGCAGGGATAAGGAGAAACAGAACTCCTGATTCCCAGGAGCCATTGGAAGTGTGGCGTGGGTGCCTGGGATGAGCCACAGGGGATGGCAGGACACACAGGTCATTTCAGAAGATAGGCAGCTGGGACTCCAACCCCATGTGCTTGGCCCGAGCCATGGCGTTAGAAGCAAAGGCTCTGGAGTCAGGCCGGAGACTGAATTCTGTATCTGTCCTGCCTCGCTGGCAGTGAGACCTCAGGCAAGCTACTTGCCCTCTCTGTGCTCTGGTTTCCTCACTGTTGGGAGCGTTAAGTGAGTTTATGTTAGAAAAGCCTCTCAACAGTACTTGGCATACAGTAAGTGATTCCCCATGTTGGTTAAATAGAATGAGGCAGCCCCGGGGCCATGCTGGGTCGTTGTAGCTCAGGAGTTGGCCTCGTCCAAGCAGACACAGCAGCACTGTGTTGCAGCCCGTTTCCTTGTGCGTAGCTGTTCCCAGAACAGTCTCCCCTCAGAGCTCATGAGCCCATGGGGGCCATGCAGGGAGAGGGAGCCTGGAGACTAGGAACACTGGAAACGACTCCTCCCGCTGCCTCCCTGGGCCCACCACAAACACGTGCATGCACGCTGCAGAAAGTGGAAAGTTCCTCTTCAAACTTTCCCTTCTTGTTAAAGAATGATAATAATAAATGTTAGAAATAATAGTTTATTTTAAAGACTAACTTTCTTCAAAGCCTTCTTGCTTTTTGCTAGCAACTATCCTATGTAGCTGTTAGATATGAGGGAGTAAGTACATTCTATGTCCTTGTGCTTTAACCAAGATATCTATGTTATTACTTTTCTAAGTCCATTTGGAAGCAACTTCCTCTCCCTTCCTTATTTGGACTTCCTCTTTTCTTTTGTTCTCCATTGCCTTTACCTACTTAGGAAGTTTTAAGTTGTTAGCCAGTTGGGTTTAGTTTAGATTGTGAGGCCTGGCTCCAACCAATGGAGACTGGACACAGCAGTAAGGACCCAATACATAAGGAATAAATATACCTGCCTTTCCTTTGATCATTGCACTCTCATAGCAAGACTGCTGGCAAGTAGTACCTTTTCTGCAGAAAGTAAAATTGGCTTGCTGAGAGATCCTTTGTCTCAGTGCTGATTTTTCTTTGTGGCACTGAGCATCTGTTTTCAACACATGTGTACACAACATGTGCACATCCCTTGAGTGTGGGTGGGGACGTAGACTTACTGTGAACCCAGCAGTACCGGGGACTGGCAGGCCAGGCATTGGAATTGATTTTCCTGTGTGTGGCTCTAGGACAGGACTGGCTGTCAAAGTTGTTTGGCACCCCACCCTTGTACCCTGCTGTACCAGGAGCCACCACCCAGGCTGGAGAGATGGGGCTGCTGGTAGGGTCAGCTATGGGTCACAGGCCCTGTCCACCTGCAGCTGGCTTTTCTTAGCTAAGCAGCAGTGGTGTGACTGTCTCCCCAACCACTGCCCCACCACCAGGCAAGAAGGGTAGTTCAAGAAGATATTTGGAGAGAGAGAGGCCATGCTGACATGATTTTATTATGCCATATTGTCATGATTGATCTGTTTTATTGTTGGCTGCTGCTATTAATTTCTTACTGTGTCTAATTCAGACATGAAACCTTGCCACAGAAAGGTACGCATAGGAGGAAACAAAGTGGATGTAAGGCTCGGTGCTAGCCAGATGATGGGGAAGTACTGTATTTAGGAAAATTTGCCAGATGTCCAGACCCTGGGATGTGGGGTTCAAGCCTGGCTTTAGCAAGGCCACTGTGTGCCTCTGTGCCAGTGACTTCACCTCCTTGTGCCTTAGTTTCTTCACGGTGAAAGGACCCGCTATACTCACCCCAGAGAGAGGTTGTTCAGATTACGTGAGGTGACACAGGCACCCTGTCATGCAGCCGCCTGGGCCTGCGCCCTTCCAGCCTGGAGTCCACCTCTCCTGGTGGGGGGACAGTCACTGCTGCTGTGTGTGCCCTGGGGGCCCCCTGCTCCCGGGCATCCCTTCTTCCTGAACCCCGGCCATAGGCGTGGTGCTGCTGTCCCCTCCCACATGTTTTGTCTCTCAGTTCTGGGGTAACATTTGGATATCTGTGTATTTCACGTAAGAGTCTTGATTTCTGGCTTCTCCTAAACTGTCAGAGCCACCTGGCCGGACTTGGCTCCTAGGATGCTGACTAGGAGAGGGAGGGCCGCGCTGTTGCAGGTGAGGCACCTGCAGGCTGGCCTCCTGCCTGGCCCCTGGGGCCTGTGGGCCCTCACCTGACAGCACTTTTCCTGAGTGGAGTGGGCTGGCCACTGGATGAAGTGGGGACAAATACCTCACAGGCTTCTCCTCATTTCTGACCCCACATCCAACACATAGGCAGAAATTGGCCTGGGGTGTGGTCTCAGGAAATGAAAGGCATCCTTCCTAGAAGGGCATCAGGGGTGGCCTCTGAGCTCACTCCCTGCCATGGGCCCAGTGTGTTGCTGTGTGTGGAGAGGAGTAGACAGCCCTGTGCCACTGCTCTGAGTGTCCTGGAGCCCAACAGAAGGCTCTCACTGACCCCGCAGTGTTGGAAGGCTGGAGGGCAAGGCACAGGCCTGGGGGAAGTGAGCCCATGCTTGGCATCCCAGGCTGGCAGGCAGCTGGCAGCTGACTTCTGGCCTAGAGGGGACCTGCAAGGTTCTCCCCTGTATCCCCCTGGGGCCCAGGTCCCCAGCTGCTGCCTGCTCCACCTTCCGCCCAAAGCTCCCTTGACCAATATCTGACCTTGACATCTTGTCACCATCCTTTGAGTGTTAGTGGCATCATTTACATTGATTACTGACACCAGAGAAACCCCTGTGTTTCTGTCTCATTTTAAAAATCTTAATTATGCCTCCGGAGGTCCTGCAATCTACATCTGTGATAGGGTTTCATTTCTGCCAAGGCCTACAAGCAGCATCTGGCCAGTGGTCCACTGGGACCTCTGACTCATTCTCCCTGTTGTCTGCTCTGTACCAAGCTCCAGGATCAGCTGAGGACACAGAGGTGAACACAAAGTTCTGCCCCTGTCCTCAAGGAACTCCCAGGCTGGTGGGGTTGGGGGAGACACACACATATACAAATAGTTAGAATCCAGAGGGGAATGGGTTCCTTGCTATAACAGAAAGAAGCCCAGGTCTGGGGGACCTCAGAGGAAGCACCTGGCCCAGGCTACAGAGCCAAGAAGGCTCCCTGGAGGAGGGGACACCTGGGCTGGGTGTTGAAAGACAAGTTTTGCAGGCTACAGGGAGAAAACTGTGCAGTGGACACAGCACCTGTGAAGCTGATGACTCGGGGCAGGGAGGAAGAGGCCATGAGGTGAGGGCCTGGAGGAGGACTGAGGCTGGGTCCAGCCGCACAGATGGCTGGCTCCTCTTTCAAGTGCATTTGTGGTGTCACCAGAGACCAAGGCCAACAAGGGTGGGAAAGAGAGCCCGGCTCAGGGCTCTTTCAGACCAGGGCCACGATTCCAGCTCCCCATTTCCAGCCGAGTGACCTTGGGCACATCGCAAGCCTCTCTGGGGTGCTGCTTCCTCATTGGTGAAATGGAATCTATGAGAGTTTCAGGCAGGGGTTGTCCACATAGTGATGGCTGCAGGAAGGGGTCTCTTCTCTGTCCCACAGCTGACCCCTGAAGGTGGTCCCTCTTGGTGCCCTCCTCCCTCTGAGAAGACTTTGTCAAATGCCACAGGGAGCTGAGTTTGGCCCCTTTCGCTTGTTGGGGGATTCTATGTATTCTTCGAGGGTTTTGTCTGCAGAGGCTCTGGTGAGTCTGTTCACCCTGGGCACCCCAGCAAGGAAGAAGGGAGATGCAAATGGCTACCCTCTCCTCTCCCCACCCAGGGCCAGCCCAGCTCTGTCCCTGCACTGGGCCCCCAGGGAGGGCTGCTCCCACTGGAACCAGGGCACAGGGCACAGTGGGGGCCTGGGTGAGTGCCCAGAGCTGGGGGCCACCTTCTCAAGGGGCTCTCCTATCTGACTGAGGGCCATACCCAGTCTGCTCAGGTCACTGTTAGCATCACCTTGTTGCTGTATGTTCTGGTTCTAGGATTCCAGAAGGGTGCCTGGGGACAGCTCATCCCTGAGTCATGACGGCCAGCCTCAGCTGGGAAGGCTGAAGCTTAGAGTGGATTCACGTGGAGGCTTCTTCACTCACATGTCTGTGCCTGGCCCAGGTGGCTGAAGACCACGACTGCTTATGGGGCCTGCCTGTGGCCTGGGCTCCCTTGCAGCGTGGTGGCCTCAGGGCCATTGGAGTCAGACGTGGAGCCTCATGGTCCTGAAAGCACGTGCTCCAAGCCTTTCCTGACTGGCCCCAGACATCTTCCAGCATTACCCTCACACTCTGCTGGGAGGCACACACAAACAGAATCAGGAGCAGGAGGCAGGTCCCAGCCCTCAGTGGGAGCCGCACCAAGGACTGTGCAGACACGCATGGGGGCGTTTCCTTACAGACCAGGCACTGTGCAGTCTCCAGGATTCCGAGAACTCCCTCCCCAAATGCCACACAACGTGCTACCATGAGTGCTTCCATTCTTCTGCTTGACAGTTTGGTTCCTGTTCAGAATGTAACATCCCAATAGAAGTCTCATCTTCAGCCCTCTTAATCAAGATGGGCCCTGTGCTGGAAGCAGTGCCTCACACCTGTAATCCCAGCACTTTGGGAGGCCAAGGCAGGTGGATCACTTGAGGTCAGGAGTTTGAGACCAGCCTGGCCAACATGGGGAAAGCCTCATCTCTACTAAAAATACACAAATTAGCCGGGTGTGGTGGCACACACCTGTAATCTCAGCTACTTGGAAGGCCGAGGCAGGAGAATCGCTTGAACTCGGGAGGCAGAGGTTGCAGTGAGCTGAGATCATGCCACTGGACTCCAGCCTGGGTAACAAAGCGAGACTCCATCTCAAAAAGGGCAGGCCCTGTGATAGAGCTCCCATAAATCCTGCCGCTTCAGGGCAGAAGCCTGGCTCTCAGCCTGGGACCCAAGCCTGCTCATCACCCTGCACTTGCCCCCTCTCCTCCACTACCTGCACTGTGTCCTCTCCACCATCCCTGCCTTTGCCTGCCCTTGCTGGGTCCTCTTCCCAGGACCTTGCCTCGTTCTCTGGCTGGAACCCAATGTTCCTGTCTCCTGCTCAGGGAACCCTCCCTGACTCCCTCAGGCAGCTCCAATCCCCTGATCAGGCACCCCTTGATTTTTTGCCCATACATTGTCTTGACCCTGTCATTTCTCTCCCCCAAAGTCGGTGCTCCCAGGGGGCAGAAGTGCCTGGCATATATGTCAAGATCATTTGCAAGCACCCACTGTGTACTTGGCATTGTGCCAGGCACAGAGGCTGTGAGGTACGTAAGGCCCACATTGCCCCTGCCCTTGGAAGGCTCAGGCTGAAGTTAGGAAGAGGAGAGGGCGTACCTGCAAAACCAAGACGTGGGTTAAGGGTCCGAGTCGGGCTCTGAGGCCAGCTGGCCCTGGCGATAGTCACAGCTACAGAGTGGGCCAGTTGTAGTGTCAGTTATGCAGTAATGCTGTGTTATAGCTGCCCCAAGCTTTGAGCCTCAGAGCAGGCATTTACCCTCACCTCGGGCCCTGGCTGGGTGGCCCATCCTTCCTGCTCCTTGGACTGACAGCTCCCTGGACAATCCTCGTGGTAGATTTTGGATGTTCCCTGAGGTGCCTCTTTTTTTTTTTTTTTTTTTGATGGAGTTTTTGCTGTTGTTGCCCAGTCTGGAGTGCAATGGCATAATCTTGGCTCACCGCAACTTCCACCTCCCGAGTTCAAGCAATTCTCCTGCCTCAGCCTCCCGAGTAGCTGGAATTACAGGCATTTGCCACCACGCCCAGCTAATTTTGTATTTTTGGTAGAGACGGGGTTTCCCCATGTTGGTCAGGCTGGTCTTGAACTCCTGATCTCAGGTGATCTGCCCACCTTGGCCTCCCAAAGTGCTGGGATTACAGGCATGAGCCACCGTGCCTGGCTGAGGGTGTCTCTTAACCTTAGCTTAGAACTCACACCTTCCACCTCTGACCATGTTCCAATGGCCAATGCAGGTCACACTGGTGAGCTCCACATCACTGGGGTGGGGAGGACACTCCACTTGTGGAGGTGGAATGAAAGTGATGAACAAAGGCTAATCCACCCCATCGGCTGTGTCACCTTGGCCAGTTGCCTACCCTGTCCATGTCTCCATTTCCTCTTGAATTAAGTGGGGACGTTAACCAGACGTGACAGGCCAGTGTGAAATTCACTCCCAAACATTTCTCATGTTTCCTGTGGTCGGGAATTCAGACATGGCAAGGCAAGGATGGTTTGTCTCTACTCTGTGATGTCTGGGGCCTCAGCTAGGAGACCTGAAGGCAGGATTTGGAGGCTGAGAGGCAGAGCTGTCTGAGGGCTTGCGTGACCACACAGCTGGCAGCTGTGCCGGCGCAGAGGGGGCTTTTAGCTGGAACATCTGTGTGTGGCATCCCCATGGCCTGGGCCCCCTTGTGATAGGGTGGCTGGCTTCCTAGGATGTAGGTTCCCAGGGAGAGAGGAAGACAGAGAGGCAGAACAGTGCCACAGGAGCCAGGAGGGCACCACATCGTCCCTTTAGGACCTGGGTTTGGGAGAAGCTCAGTGTCCTTCCCAGCCTTCTACTACTGTTTGCTGCTCCAGGCAGTTCCCTGTGGGTGTTAAGCTGTAGGGTGGATCCCAGATGGGCTCTACTGCCATCTACTGCCACACAGTTACCTTCCTCATAGGGTCGTTGAGAGGCGTTAATTAGTTAGATGATCCTCATAATGCACTTAAGCCAATGCCTCATACGCAGTAAGCATCTCATAGATGTTTACTATCATGATTATGAGAGAGAGCTGGAAGGAGTAGCCCCTGGTCCTGTGAGGGCTTAGTAACGGAGACCTCACCTCGTCTTGTGGGGGGACAGTCAAGGAAGATTGACCTAAGGAGGGGCCATTTCAGCAGCAATCAGAGGCAGGGTGCTGGGGAATGGGCTCCAGGCAGAGGCACAGCATGTGCAAAGGCCCTGAGGCTGGCAGGGTGTGAGAGAGACAGAGAGAGAAAGAAAGGGAGAGAGTAGAATGAACTGAACAGAAATCTGCTTTCCAAGGCTGGTTTTCTCAGGGCTAAATGAAGAAATGAAGTTTTGTGTTACCTGAGGAGTGGCTACCAGACCATGATTTTGCTGTGGCTGGGGACAGAAGTAGGTCAGCCAGCCTGGTGTGGGGAGCAGCTAAGGAGGCCACACTGACCTGCTCCCTCCCGGTTAAGGGGGTGGGAGTGGAGGCTGCTGCTGAGAAAGGCCTCTCATCTGAGGAGCCTGCGGGCACTATGGCAACCCCACCCTGAACACCACAGGGTGAGGCCCAGGACGGGGTCCCCTGCTTCCCAACCTACAGGCCCTAGCCCCCTAAACTGACCTTCCTCTGGGATGGCCCCTCACCTCCTTAACTGTGGCTGACCCCCAAGTCAGAGGGCGAAGTCCATCCCTGCCTTAGTTTGGACTCTGGGTTGCACAGGGAGTGGGAAGATCCCATCTCTGAAGGCTGAAGCAGATCCAACCTCCTCCCGGACCCGCAGACCTTCACCTGCCCTACCCATGCGAAATAGCCTGTCCAGTTCCATGAGCAACCCCTAGGGGCTGGGGCACAATAGCTCAGCCCCCATGGGTGGGAGTGGGTGACAGCCCCTCCCTGCCCCTCACGCCACTGCCCAATGCAGCAGACGGGAATGCTGCTCTGTGGCCTGCCTGGAGGGACAGCAGGAGAAAGACTTAATTGCAGCCTGACCTGTAGCCTCTGTGCACTGACCTCCTGCCTCCTGCCAGCCACACCCCAGGCTGGGCATGCTTTAATTAAAGACCAAGAGCTGCTGGGAGGAGGCCCTGTTGTCTGCCTCCCGCTGGCTGGTGTGGCCACCTCGTGATTACCAGCTGACCCTCTGCAGGGGCGAGGGGTCTGTGGTCTCATAGAATCGATAGGGCAGTGGGCCGCACTCGGGCTGGTTGGGGCCACAGTTGCTGGGCTGTTCTCTGATCCATCAACCGCAGACAGCAAAACACAAGCCCTGGAGTTGCTCTTTGTAGAAAATCAGCCTTCCTGAGGCTACTCTGCTTCCTTTTCATCTCTGGGATGTCTGTGAGCCACATCAGTCAGGTTTAGAGCAGCTGTGCAATGAGATTGTTGCCAAATGATGCCAGAAGCCAGCGCTGGTGGAACACCCCTGGGTCTTCATCCGTGGGAGCAGCACAGCATGGAAGCTAAGAGAACAGGCTCGGAGCCACCACCTGGGTGCATGACTGTGACTCCCTAACTGTGCCACCTTGGGCAAGTCACTCAAACTCTCTGAGTGAGGGTCCTCATCTGTACATTGGAGAGATCCACAGTCACCTCTTAGGAGGATTGACTGAGTGTGCAGAGCACCAAGGGGAGGGATAGGCCCTGCGGATGCCCACTGTGTGTCCTCAGCCACCTTTGTGAGGCCCTGGGCTTGGGTGCCTGTCCTGTACACATGCACACTGACTTCTCACCCCTTCTAGTGCCTGCCAGAAGGGCTCAACAGCCTGGGGACAGGGCAGCCTAGAAGTTCATGAATCTAATGCCCCTGGAACAGTCCTTGGCCAATTAAGAACAGAGCTGGTGGATTGGTGGATAAAGACCCAGCTTCCTTGTCCTGCAGCCTCGCAGGGGGCATTTCTTTTTTAAAATAATTTGTGGGCACAGTGGCTCTCGCCTGTAATCCCAGCACTTTTGAGAGGCCGAGGTGGGTGGATCACGAGGTCAGGAGTTCAAGACCAGCCTGGGCAACATGGTGAAACCCCGTCTCTACTGAAAATACAAAAATGAACTGGGCATGGTGGCACATGCCTGTAATCCCAGCTACTTGGGAGGCTGAGGCAGGAGAATTTCTTGAACTGGGACCTGGGAGGTGGAGGTTGCAGTGAGCTGAGATTGTGCCACTGCACTCCAGCCCGGGCTACAGAGAGAAACTCAGTATCAAAAAGAAAAACAAAATTGTTTATATTGTTTTTTGTTTTATTTTGTATAGTTCTTTTTATCCTTAAGTTATATGTCATTAAGGATACACAATCCAATGACTATTAAAAAATTTGATTGTGGCAAAATACATATAATATTTTTCATCTTAACCATTGTTGTTTGGTAGTGTTAAGTATATCAACATGGTTGTGCAACCAAACTCTGGAATTTTTTTTTTTTTTTTTGAGACAGGGTATTACTCTTTGATACCCATGCCAAAGTGCAGTGGCATGATCTCCACTCACTACAACCTCTACTTCCCCAGTTCAAGCAATTCTCCCACCTCAGCCTCCCAAGAAACTGGAATTACAGGTGTGCGCCACCATGCCCAGCTAATTTTTATATTTTTTGGTAGAGACAGGGTTTCACCATGTTGGCTAGACTTGAACTCCTGGCCTCAAGTGATCTGTCCACATTGGCCTCCCAAAGTGTTGGGATTACAGGTGTGAGCCACTGAACCTGGCCCATAATTCTTTTTATCTATTAAAACTGAACCTCCATCCCTATTAAACAATTCCCCATCCCCCTGCCCTAGCCCCTGACACCTCCTAATCTACTTTGAGTCTCTGTGAATTTGACCACTCTAGTACCCCATGTAAATGGGATCATACAGTGTTGCTCCTCCCATGGCTGTCTTATTTCACTCAGCATAACGTCCTCAAAGTTCACCCATGCTGTAGCAGGGGTCACGATTTCCTTTCTTTATTAGGCTGAATCCGTTTATTATATGTATAGGCCACATTCGAAAAAATAAATTCAGTCATCCATCAACACTTAGTTTGCTTCTACCTTTTGGCCATTGTGAAAATACAATTATGAAAAATACTGCTTTGGTATTGTGTACAAATATCAGATTGAATCCCTCTTTTCTTTTCTTTTCCTCCCTCCCTCCCTTTCTTCCCCTCTCTCCTTCCTTCCTTCCTTCCTTTTCTTTCTTCAGGGTCTTACTCTGTTGTCCATGTAATCTCAGGTGACTGCAACCTCCGTCTCCCAGGCTCAAGTGTTTCTCCTGCCTCAGCTTCCGGAGTAGCTGGGATTACAGGCACTTGCCACTATCACTCGGCTAATTTTTGTATTTTTAGTAGAGCCAGGGTTTCACCATGTTGGCCAGGCTGATCTTCAACTCCTGACTTCAAATAATCTGCCCACCTCGACCTCCCAAAGTGCTAGGATTACAGGCATGAGCCACCATGCCTGGCCTGAGTCCGTTTTCAATTCTTTTGATCACATGCTCAGAAGTGGAGTTTCTGGGTCATATAGTAATTCTATGCTTAATTTTTTGAGGCACCACTGCACTGTTTCCATGGTGATTGCACCCACCAACAGTGCACAAGGATTCCTATGTCTCCATATTCTCACCAACACCTGTTATTTTCTGTATTTTTGATACCTAGTATCCCAATGGGTATGAAGTGCTGTTTTATTGTGGTTTGATTTGTAGTTCCTCAGTGATTAGTGATATTGAGCATGTCTTCATTTGCTTTTTGGTCATTTATATATCTTCTTTGGGGAAACATCTATTCGAATCCCTTGCCCATTTTTGAATTGGTTGTGTGTGTGTGTGTTGTTGCTATTGAGTTACAGGAGTTCTTTGTATGTTCTAGATATTAACCTCTTGTCAGATATATGATTTGCAAATATTTTCTTCCATTCTGCTGGTTTCCTTCTCACTCTGTTGATTGTGTCCTTTGATGCACAGAATTGTGAAATTTTAATGTAGTTTATCAATTTTTGCTTTTGGAGCCTGTACTTTTGGTGTCATATCTAAGAAATCATGGCTGAAGTCTATGTGATGAAGCTTTTCCTCTATGTTTTCTTCTAAGAGTTACAGTTTTAGATCTTACGTTTAGGTTTCCCACCTATTTTTAGTTAATTTTTTATATGGTGTGAGGTAAGGTCCCAAATGTATTCTTTTGCATGTGGAGATCTGGTTTTCCCAGCACTGTCTGTTGAAGAGGTTGTCCTTTCCACTTTGAGTGGTCTGGGCAGCCCTGCTGAAGAGCACTGGACTGTATATGTGAGGGTCTGTTGCCATGGCAGGGGATCTGGGCATGTGCTCCAAGGCTTGTGGAGACCCCAGAGGGAAGGACCCTGGCTGCCCACAGTGGTTGCCTGCTCAGAGCAAACTCTGTGCTGCCTGCTTTCCTCTGCATCTCACTCCCCTTCCCTCACTTATGTTTCCTGGATCATTTTCAAAAAGCCAACTGCACACAAGCCCTTGCTCACTGTGTTGCCCAGGCTAATTTTGATCTCCTATACTGAAGCGATCCTCCTGCCTTAGCCTCCCAAAGTGCTGGGGTTACAAGTGTAAGCCACCCTGCCTGGCCCAAGAAATGTTTTTTTATTTGTCTTTTTATGATAGTAATCATGAATATTTTTAAGAATCTGGCATTTCTAAGGCCTCCAATTGGCTGCTTCCATACATTTTACATCCTTTATTCATCACAATTACCCTGAAAGGTTCCTGTCACAATCTGTGCCTGATCAAAGAGAAGAGAGGGGCTTGCGGAGGTTGAATGCCAGCCCAAGGTCATGGCTGGGAGTGGCTGAGCTGGGACTGCACTGGGACTGTCTGGTCTCAGGTCTGGTCTCATTCCTGTCCTGCACCAGAACTCATGGAGCTCTCCCAAAGGCAGCTTAGCGCTTCTGGGCACATTAGGAACTGGATCACGTGCTTGCCCTCAAGGCACTGCTGCATCTGCCTGAGGGCCCCCCAACCACCATCTTTCTCAGTAGGGGACACTGCAGGCCCAGCCGGGCTGGGATACCAGGCATGCCCTTTCTGCAGGCAAGCAGGGTTTGGGAATGGCTCAGGAGCTTGAGGAGCCACGTTCTCTACCGTGACTGTCAGCAGCAGAAGCCATCATCCCCCAACCCCGAACATACTTCTGTTCCAGCACCCCCATCCCTCCCTGTCCTCATCCCTGGGACCCAACCCTGGCCTGGGCTCGAGGTTCTTTGGGAGCAGGAAGTAGATAGATGATTCTCACATTTGCTGCTGTAGGCCTCCCCTAGCAGGCTCCTTCTCTGCTAGCTGGATGGGCTACTGTCACCTTCTCCAGGTCAGAGTGAGAGGTCAGAAGTGGGGGTGTGTGGAAGGGAATCCTTGACCAGCTGGTGGCTGTAGGAGGGCTCCCAGGGTAGCCAACAGTGTATGCACTTGACCTGCAAATGCAAACAGAAGATGAGTGCTCCAAGCAAGGGGCCCAGTGTGTGCAGAGGCGCAGACCAGATCCCCCTGGAGCAACCAGGGCAGCCCTGCAAGATTGGATTGTGGCAGGGGGGTGAGTGCTAAGCAGTCATGCAGTTCCTGAGCTCAGTGGTGGCAGCTGCGAGGGGAACCTGTCCACGCCCATAGGCTTAGCCAGCAAGGACACATCGAGCCCACATGCTTCAGTCTGTTACTTACACAGATGGCAAAGGCCTGGTGTCAGCCCCTGCAGACCCAGTCCTCCAGCACAACACTGGGCCAGACGACACAGTGGTGGGTCCCTAACTACAGGCAAGCAGTCCTGTCATCTGCTGCTGCACCTGAAGGAGGAGGCCCAGGGAAGTCCCAGGCCTGGCTGGAACCGGGAGGAAGGTGAGAAATGGCCTTGTGACAGCTCCTCATAGTGCCACCTGTCTTCCAGTTCTCAGGGAATTCCATCAGGGTGAGGACTGGACTGAGGTGGATTCTCACCTGCAACGCCAGGCTTGGGATCTGCACGTGGGCTGTGGCCTCCCCTTGGCCTAGTGCCTCTAGCACGAGGATAGCTGGCCTAGGTGGAGGCTGTGTTAGACACCTTGGTGGCTGCGAGAGAGTGGCATCTTCACAGAGTGTGAGGAGTGTGAGCTGCCTGCCTTTAGCCCCACAGGAGGCTGGCTTGGGTGTGCCTGTCTTTGCCTGTTCAAAAGGGCAAGGCTGTCCAAACAGACACTGGATCAAGGACAAGTGCCACACATGTTGAACCTCTCTCCCCTCACTGTAGAATCTAAGGGTAACTTCCCCTGGTGTATTTCTTTCTCTATATCTAGCTTATCATATGAGATACAAAAGAAGAAAAGACACAAGCTGGTTATCCATTGCTGAGTAACATATTCCCTGCAAACTCAGTCTTAAAACAACAATTTCCTGGGCTAGGAATTGGGATAGGTTCACTTGAGAAATTCTCCTGTTCCACGTGGCATAGGGCGAGGTACCTCACTGGTCAATTCAACTAGTTGCCAGCTGAGTCGTCTAGAGGGCCAAGGGCAGCTCCTTCCTGTGTGGCGCCTGGCAGAGATGGCTAGAAGCTGGTCTCACCTGCATCTTCAGTGTCTTGGTGGGGTCCCTCTTTGTGACTTGGGCTTCCTGGCAGCATGGCTGACCAGGGTGGTCGACTCCTTACCTGGCCCTCAGGGCTCATGGAGGGCAGGCAGCGGCTCACAGTCTGTCTAGAGACTGGGCTCAGCCCTGGCCTCCTCTGTGTGCCCAGCTGTCCTCAGGGCCAGGATGGATTCAGAGTGGAGTCAAGCTCCAGCTTTAATGGCAGGAAGAGCAAAGACTGTGCCACACACACAAAAAATCACCCACATATAATTCGACCTTCCTTATTTAAGACTGCAACATATTTTCTTCAAGTCTTTTTTTAAAAACCATATTGTGATCATATGTTCTGCTTTTTAAACTTAACATTCCACTTTGAGCATTTTCCTAGGTCACCAAAACTTATTTCTAAGTTTCAATTTTGATCTTTCTAGGGATGTACCATGATATATGTAACTGCCTCCCAACAGCGAGACATTTAGGTTTTTCTCTTCTTCAGTAGCAGAGACGCAGCCGCCCTAGCTATCTTTTATGGAAATGCTTGCTTCGCCTTGCTGTCCATGGTGCAGTCAGTCTTGCCTGTTGATGCTGCGCGGAGCCTGCCCCTGGCCTCTCCTCCCTGCCTGCACCTAGGACTGATGCCCTCCTCCTGTGACTTTTGTCTCCTTGAGCTGTTCGCTGTGCACAGGCCTGTTCCCTGGGCTGGAACGCTCTTTCCTTAGTGTTTTCTGTAAGGCTTCCCCTTCTTGGTGTTGGAGCCTGAAGCACTTTGTAGAGCTAATGGTGGTGTCTTCACTTCGGTCTGTGTCCAGCAGCCACGGAGACTGGAAAGTGGATGTTTGCAATTCTCATCTAGGGAGCCGGAGTTCCCCTCCAGGAAACTAATAGCAAATACATGAATAAATGACAGTAAATGCCTAGTGATGGTGAACTTCAAGCATCCCAAGGATTTGGGGCAGCCATGAGTGACAGGTATCCATCACATGTGGCAATGCCATTCCTCATTGCCGATGATGTCTAGGGGATGCAAGGAAGAGGTTATGATTCTTATCTGACAAATAAGGCATGGTGAAGGGAAGTCATTTGCCCAAGGTCACACAGCCACTGCGAGGCTGAGCAGAGGCTCGGATTCCAGTCTGTCCATCTGCAAACCCAAGCTTTGGCAGGTGCCTGGGGTGTGACTGCTGCAGCAGCCCAGCTGTGTAGTTGGAGCCACCAAAGGACGGGGCAACCTGGGGAGGAGCTGCTGTGTGTTCTGCCTGAGCTTCCCCAATCCTGTACTCAGCTTGGAGGCTGGGGGAAGGAAAGGGTTCCCCCATCCTGACCTTCCATCCAGCCACCAACAACAGGGAAGGCCGCTTTTACCACAGGCCTCCCACTTCAGACCACAGGCCAAATGAGATCTGCCACCTGTTTTAGTAAATAAAGGTTTATTGGGACACAGCCACACCTGTTCTCTTAGGGGTTTCATGGCTGCTTTCAAACTATGGCCACAGAGTAAAGCAGTTTTATAGAGACTGTGTGGCCCCCAAGCCAACGATACTTACTATGTGTCCCTTTGCAGAAAAAGCTTTCCAACTCCTGGTCTGTCCTTGTGCTGAGGCCTAGACTTGTCATTCAAACTTCAGATCTTGAAAGTATTGTATCTCTCCAGAGTCCTTTAGGAACATCATACCATCTGGAATGGAGGGCAACTGTCAGGATTGTCTGGTTCCTGTGTACTCACACCTTCTTCTCAGATGTTTTCTCACTGTGACTCAATGGTCCTGATGGGTCATCGAGGGGACGGCATAGTTGGAAGTAGATGGCTTGGAATCAGCTTCTGGCATAACAACTTTTTCAGGACTGTTTGGATTGTAAGTGACAATCCCAACTCAAAAAAGCTCTAGCAAAAACAGAAATTCATTGGCTCATGTAACCCAAAGTCCCCAGTTATTTTTGGCTTCAGACATAGCTGGATCCAGGTGCTTAAAAGCTGTCTCTCTACCCTTTGGCTCTGGTTTCTTTGGCATTGACTTTATTCTCAGGCAGGCTTTTGCTGTGTCCTTAGCCAGGAAGGCCACCTATGACTGAATGCTGAAGCCTTCCACCAGACGGAGTCTTATCCCCAATAGCTGCTGTCAAAGTCCCGAGGAGGGGCCCCTGGGTTAAGTACTGGCACCTTCCACTGCTCACTGTGATTGGGGCATGGATTAGTCTGACTGCCCAGGCTTGGGTCAAGAATTGAGGCTGGGTCCATTCCACCTGGTCACCACCACTGAGAGTAGAGGTGGGAGTGCCCTCCTCCCGATGCCCTTCTATTAGTAGATGGGAGTGAGGCGGAATCCAGCCAGCACAGGAGCCAGCATCTTCTGCAGGCCAACCTAACCCCGGCCCACTGCTGGCGGCAGCCCTGGTGCTGCCCTCCCTGCTCTTCCGGGCCTGGCTTTGCCATGTAGCCTTCCCTGCATGCGGGCCCCATCCTGATCGCACAGTCACCTGTGCTCCTGACCCCTACACTCGCCTCTGGCCACCTTAACTTCCTGAGGGGCTCCCGTGGCTGCTGTTAGGCTCTGGGAACTCAGAGGAGGCCTTGGGCTGTGGAGGAGGTAGAAGAGGCGGGGCTGGCAGACTGGGCTGGTGGGAGGTCCTGAGCAGGTTCAAGGTTGGTGTGACCTGGCAAGAAAGGGTGAGCTCAGGGCCATGCATGGCCAAGCCAGGAGGCAGATGGCTTAGTGGCCAAGATCCTTTCTGCCAGCTGGGGGAGATGAGGGCCTGTAGAGACCCTGAAGGGAGCCCTGGGCTCTGCTGTGCCAGAGGAAGATGGATAATCAGGCAAGCAAGCTCAGGGCTCCTTGGAGAAAGGAACTCCTAAGAGACAGGGACAGGGC
>PVKP010038267.1:0-21009 GCA_004027715.1 Plecturocebus donacophilus
AAAAAAAAAAAAGAATATCTGCCATACGGCACGTCCAGAGTTCCTCTTTTCCAAAATAATCAGGAGAAGAAATTCCATGCTCATTTGTCATGACCCTAACGGCTGCAGAGGCAGGACAGGAAGGTGACAAGGCCCCCAGTGCACCCAAGTAAGGAGAGGGGACCCCGGGGGACCCCTGGGAGGAGGTGGGGCCTGGCAGCACCCTTGGCTCACACCTGGAAGAGGTCCCTGATCTGTAATGTGTAGGCCGGGGCTCCCGTCGTGGGTCCCCAGGAATACTCTGGTCTGTTTCCTACTCTGTGAGAGGGGCATACCGGGCTGCTGGTAGGCCAGGGAAGTCATGCAGAGGCTCAGAGCAGAGCCCAGCCCACCTCCAGCAGTTATGACTCCTTGGCTGTGGTTTTCCGTGTTGTTATTTTGCTCCCTGTGGTTTGTAGGCACCTTTGATTGGGTGGGGGCAGGGCAGAGTCATATAATTCTTAGAGCTGGTGGAAACCTCACTTTAGAGATAAAGAAAGAAAGTGAGGCTCAGAGAAAGAAACGTGCCTAAATTCACAAGCTGGGGCTCGTGAACCCCAAGCTAGAACCGAGCTGGGGCTCGCGCCACGGACTCCAGATGCCATGGGACCCTCCCCACGGGCCAAGCACGTGGCCATCAGCTTCCTCCCTGCTGCTCAGCCCCATGCCTGCCTGCGTGGACGTGTCCTCCCACACACCCTCCACCCACCCGGCCAGCAGCAAAACCGCTGACCCCTGGAGCAGCCTTGGGTTCCCAGTCCCGATTCAGCCTTCCCCTGAGAGCGCACCCGCCTGGCCTCCCCATGACAGGGCCTGTAATTGCTCTAACTGCCCCCTGGGGAAGTGGGGCAGCCTGGTCTTTGTCCACATGAGTCAGGTTTCCAAAGCAGAAACCTCAGGCGGAGCCACATCGCACAGCCCAAGCCCCGCCACCACTCCCCACAAACCACTTCCTGCCCCATTCCTGGCACCACCAGCCTGAGGCTCCTGGCAGCTGCATGGCCCTGGTCTCTGCTGCTCCCCTGGACGCAGCCCGCCCCCAGCCCACTGCCACCCCACCCACCCACAGGCAGAGGTGGGCAGGACTCTGTCTGCCCAGGTGGACGGGCCATAGGCTGGGTCACCCAGGCAGTGGAAACCCCCAGCAGGAAAACCAGGCCTGGCTGTTCGTCAGTCCTGGCACCGTCTGTAATTTGGTTGTCCACAGGTCCTCCATGTCTGTCCACAGCAGAGCAAGGAATTAAGATACTGGGCTGGCAGCTCCCAGCCCTCCACCCAGGGCTGGGGCCCAGCTGTGCCCGTCTTTCCAAAGGAAGCTTCAAGGAGAACGGAAGGAGCACTGGATATAGAGTTAGATCTGGGTTCAACTCCAGCTATGTCATTGCCCTGTTGTGCCCCTGGATCAAGTGATTTCATCTTTCCAAGCTTCAGTTTCTCCACCTATAAAATGGGGAGCATAACATCACCCCTTCCAGATGTGTTGGAAGGAGTAACTGAGCTAAAGCACAAGCCTACACAGTACCTGGCACATGGTAGGTGCTCAATAAATATGAGTGCCCTTCCTCTGCAGCATGATGACAGTGGCCCTGGTGGTGCAGTGACAGGCAGCGAAGTGTCGGGAAGAGCCCTGCAGTGGGAGTCAAGAGGCTTTGGACCCAGTCCTAGCACTGCCTCCACCTTGCTGTGTGGCGTTAGGCCAGGTGGGGCAGCTCTCCGGTCCTTCGTTTTCAAGCATGTCTGCGATGTGGGAGCAGATGGTTTCTAAGGCCTCCCTCAGCTGTGACACTCTAGGAAAGGACTTGGTGCTGAGGGGATAGTGACACTGCTCAGGGTGATGGGGATGGTGAGACAGATGTGGTCATGACCGTTACCAAGGGCTCAGGGCAGCTCACCCGTGACAGTGAAGACAGCAAGGCCAGCGGTGGCCCGGGCCGGGACCGGAGCTCGCTCAGGCAGGGCCCAGGCGGCAGCCCCAGGAACCCTGCGCTGAACAGTGAGAGTGGCCTGCGCTCAGAACAGGTGGGCACCCTCCACCAGCCAACCTCGCCCAACACTCCCAGGAATCAGGCCCTTGTTCCCACCCAACAGGTGGGCACCGAGAGTCCCACGGAAGACTGAGGCCCTTCTCTGCCTTCGGGGAGTTTCTGCTGGGGGAACACAGACTTCACAGGGCATACTCAGTAATTTTTAACCATCATAACAACCCATCAGAACACTGATTTACTGCTTGAGGTCGTGCCCCATGTTAAGCCTTTAATGAGCATTATCTCATTAATCCTCCCGACAACCCGGAATGAGGTCATCACTATCATCATTTCCATTCCACAGTGGGAGGAAAATGAAATGCAGAGAGGTTATGCTCCCTGGCCCCGCTGTAAGCAGAATGAGGATTCCACGGAGGCTCAGGGGGAGCCCTGGGGCCTCCAGAGGAAAGGATCTATCTTTCTGCTGGGGGATGAGGAAGGTGTCCCAGAGGTGGGGGCATGCGAGTCAGGTGATGACAATGCTGGTTCCCATTTATCAAGCACTCACTAACATCATGCACTCCCAAGTCTTTAGGCGAGATTCTCATTTAGTCCTGCTTCCACCCCTGTGGCGGGTACTATGATTATTCCTGTTTTACTGAGGCACAGAGAGGTCAAGCCCTACCATAGGCAGGAGAAAAGAAGGCCAACAGAGGGCATGGCTTGGAAGGTACCATGTTCAGGAAATGGCAGGCGGTTGGTGTGGCTGGAGGCTTAGGTGGTGGAAATAGAGGTTAGAAAGGCAGGCAGGTGGGGCCAGGCCATGATTCCCCCACCGGCCCCCACACCATCCCCTGGGAGGAAGGGACTCAGGTTCTAGCCTCACTCAAGAACTTGGCATTCAAAGTTAGGGGCCTCCCCCTCCCGCCCGGTTCCCAAGGAGGCAGCCTGTTAGTCACCCTGTGACTGATACATTCAGACTCAGAGAAAGCAAACAGATCATAGGGGCCCCTAATCCCCTCACACCCAGAAAGCTGGGGAGAGGCTAGAGAGACAGGCTTGGAATCCATGGCCTCCGGGGGAGACAGGGAAACCTCATTCCGCCCTCTTTCCCCAAACCAGTAAAGCAAAATGCCAGCGTGATTCATTTTTTAAAGACAGAATAAACAAGGCCAGAGAGGAGATTAGGTCTTTGTCTCCCCCGACTCAAGACAATTGGAAAAGCAGGGTTGGAAATGCTGCAACCCAGGGCTGCCAAACAGAAAATTGGTGGCAGATTAATTTCATTGTCTCGCTGGGGAATGGAATCCTGTACATTAAGTATAGGATTAAAGGGAGATTAATTTCCCATCTCACCGGGCTGGAGGGAGTCACCTGCAGGGAGTTCACTGGAGTTCTCTCCCTCTGGAGAGCTGGGAGACCAGTTTCAATGAGGGAGAAGCAAGAATCCCCAGGGTAACTGACGGGCTGAACGGATTGCTGGGTCCCAGGCCCCTCCTGTCTGCCCTGCTAGCGGGAGGGGAAGCTCTGAGCTTTCAGCAACCCAGGGGGTCACAGCCCCTCTACGTAGCTTTGCCTTCATGCGAAGGTATGCGTAGACCCATTCCCTCCTACTCACAAGCCCCTGTGTACACATCCTGCCCTGCCTTGTAACAGTCTTTATCCAGTGTTTTCTAAGCGCCAATGCTTCCCTTAGAATCATCTGGTTAACGCTTGCAACAAAACCAAGAGGAACGATCATTATTATTCCCACTTTACAGATGAGGAAACTGACACACAGAAAAGATGAGTAGTTGAGCTGGTAGGTGGCAACGCCAGGATTTGAGCCCAGGCCATCTGGAAATCAAATCTGGTCTCTTCACTTCAAGTTTATGCCTCTCCAAATATAGGGTTTGCCTAAAATGGAGCACGCTTGTACTACATAGCGTTTGTCTGGGCTACTGCAGTGGCCCATCTTGGGATGACCTCCACCCTGCCCAAACTGGAAGCTTCTCAGTGCGAGCTTTGAAAGCAGTCACTGGGCCTAACGTGGTGGCCCCGGCTGCAGCTTCTACAGATGGAGAGTGAGCCAGGCTGGGCCACGCCAAACCTGCTCCTGCGAGGGGCCTGCCCACAAATCCAGTGCTGGCCAGGGATGGGTGTGCCGCTGCCCTCGCTGTGGGGAGGGCAGGGTAGAACAGCCCAGGCCTGGCCAAACCTCAAATGGCAGGCTGCTTCAGCTGCCTCCCAGACCATGGTTAGGATGGATCCAGAGAAGGCCAGTGTAAGAAAAACAAAAATACTACACCTTGCCAGCTAACTGAAGCCAAACCACAGTGTGGCACAGACAGGAAGGGTTTGATAGGACTCCCAGCTGGGTGCAAGGATGTATGTCTGGTTTCAAGAAGGACCAACATCTAGTTCTCACCCAGAGAGGGCAAATAGCCATCAACTTACATGTCAGTGCCAATCGGTTGGTGGTGACTGCTGAGAACGATGCCAGAGTCACATCCTGGCTCAACAATGACAAAGTCCATCGTTAATCAGCAATGTCTCCTCGGCTGCAGCATCAAAGTGGTGGCACCCCTGTTAGCTCCATAGCATGATACTTCAGACCCTCCCCAACAGCACCACAGCTTCATCTCCGCCTCTTCCCCCCTCCCTCTCACCTCTAGCCCGTTAAGCTCCAGCCGCATCCAGCGGTTTAATGCTTTCTGGTAATATCCCTAAAGGCAATATCCTATGGACATGTTTTGGGGTGGCATTTGTTCCTGCTGCCTTCAAAGCCCTTCCACCCTTACCTGCCTGGTGAACTCATGTCATCCTTCAAAACTCTATCCTGGCATCACTGCCCTCAACCCCTACCTTGATGGAGCTCATCACTTTCTCTTCTGTACATTATGATCGTCAGAGTCAACATTCCTGAGTGGTTCCCAGGCCCGGCCTAGCACCAACTTCATCACATGCCTTATCCTTGTAACACTGCATTACCTCCTAAAATGATGCCTGCTTCACAGATAAGGATGTGACACTAAACAATGTGGAGAACTTGCTCCAGGGCCCCCAGATGGGCCGTGATGGGACCAAGATCTGAACCAGGCTTGTCTAATTCCAGAGCCCAGGTTTTGATCATCGTGCTGTGATGTGGCAGCTGTCTTTGCTCACTCGATCTGCCTGACCTATAATTGCTCACGTACATATCTGTCTTCCTTTACACATAGTTGTTTCCTAGATGGCAAGGGCCTTTTCTTTATCCCATAGCCTCAGCAGCTAGCCCAGAGCCCTGCACACAGTAGGCACTCAATAAATGCTGGCTGAACTGGATTTGGCTGAGTGCAGAGAGCTTTCTTGTCCTGTCCCCTGCCTCACATTCCAACCCAGTCCTCCTCCCAGGGACCCCCCTCAGCCCCGCCTGTCTAAACTGGGTAGTGAAAGTTTACTGGTGCCTAGTGGGGCAGACTGTTTGTGGGTTATCTCAGGATGGGTGAGGGCGGAGATTTTTCTATGTAGATAATTTATCAACCTAGAAAGATTACAAACTCACAGCAGAAGAGGGCAAAATATAAACCTTCCCTTTTCTTTTTCTTTATTTGATTTTCTTCTTTGCTCTTGCTGCTTATGTATTGAATGCTTCCATTGTGTGAGGCATTCTAGGGGAGCACGGCTCCCTGCTAAAGTAGTGTTACACCAACTGCCCTCTGTGGACAATCCACTAGTGTAAAACAGATTCCTTGACTTGCCACCAACCCTCCAGCTTCCAATTCTGCAGGGCCAGGCTGAAGCTCTGCCCTGCCTGGCTTTAACAAGCCATTTCTAATGTGAAGCCATCAACAGCTGCTGAGCCATAGAAATCTCCAGGCTGGCATCTAAGCCATCAGGGACATGGCAGTTCATGGCATACAGACAGAAGGTCTGACCGTATGGGGAAGGGGGAGCTTTGAGCACACAGGGAACTAGGCCCTCCTTTCTCCAACTGGTTCACTTGAAATGTCTCTTCCCCTAAGCCGGGTTCCATACACCCTCCCTTGGCCATTCCTAGGTCCCACTGCAATGGCCTGGTCATTTGTCCCATGCCTGCACTGGACAGTGAGCTCCCGGAGGGCTCTGATTCACAAATGTACCATGTCTGACCTATGATGCTTGTTTGTCCAATTAAATAAAACGTTTTAAACTCTCCAACATGGGCTGGCTTGAAAATACAGGAGCCACCCATCCATCTGGGTTCCAGAGGGCAGTCAGGATGGGGATGGAATCAGAGAGGAGGAGGGGTCAGTGGTGCTGGCACCAGCTCCCCAGGGGGAGTGGACAGGGAAGCCTGGCAGAGCCCCAGGTGGATCAGGTGAACGTGAGCAGTGACATGCTATGGTCTGAAATGCAGCCCCAAATTCCGCCCCAGAGAATCCTGAACAGCCAAGGCCTAAAGGATCCTCAGGGAAGTCAGCCCCTCTGGTGGTCTTTACCCAGTGAGCTCCATGCAGTAGCTGTCTTTGCCTGCCTGGGGTTTGTCCAATTGTCACTTGGCTTTTCCATGTTCATTATGGAGAGATGGCACTAGCTGGCAATTCCATTAGCAAGCACAACCAGGAGAGCAACACGCCCAGGACTCCATGGAGCAGCGGGAACAATGCAGGCCTCTAAACTAAATAGACCTGGGTTCCCCCCTCCAGTTTTGCTCCTAGCTGTGTGACTTTGGGTCATAATGTGCCCTCTCTGTGCCTCTATTACCCCACTTGTAAAATGGAAATCGTCTTTGACTCAAAGTTGGGGTGAAAAATAGATGATAAAGCAATTCTAGGGGGCCTGGGAATTCTTCCCTGCTATGACTGTGTCCCGCCTCTTGCTTGAGGACTTGCCCTACGCTGATCATCCATCTGCCTGAATGTCCTCTCCCAGTGGGGTTTTCCACTGGTTTTTGGTCCAGTCTTCCATTATGTGGGCAAGCTGTCACTGCAAAGCTCTGGTTGGAGCAGAGGTTATCTCTGCACACCCCTTAGGTAATCATCACTTCTTCCAAGGCTGAAACATGACTTTCCTAAGGCGTGGGGAGCACAGGGCATGATCCCGAGAGGTCCTGAGCTTCATACGCCTGCACTGGGCTCAGTGTCACTTCTGCAACCTGGTCACAGTCTTAGTGGTGTCTGCTCCTCAGGCAGGCCTCAGGAGAAGGATATCTTCCTGTTAGTATTTGTAGGGGAAGCTGTAGCCCCCAGATACTTTGAGCCAGGGGGCTCCCAGAATCGTTAGCACCCTGGGATGTGAAGGACTCTTCCATCACTGACATGCACACATCATAAAGTGGTGTGGACTCTTTTTGGGCACAGCAGAGGCCTCACAGTGGCCCAGGAAGACCCTGCCTCTGCCCCAACAATGCCAGGCAGGCCACTTGCCTTCCACAGAGCTGCAATGGGCACAGAAGATCATGAGAGCAAATTGAGAGGCAGAGAGTTCAGGGGAGTGTCCTTTGGATGGGAATCCTAGAGAGGGGGAAATGATGTGTGTGTCACAAAAGCTTCCTGCATGTCAGGGCCTGGGCCAAGGCTGTGTTTGCAGACATTGTGTCTAGCTGACCCTCACGCCAATCCTTAGAGGGAGGAGCTGCCACTTGTTTCATTTCGCAAATGAGGACACTGAGCTGTACAGAATGTAAGTTACATGGCCTATTGCAAGTTAGCGAACACTCAGGCCTGACGCCAGAGCCCTAATGCTTTCATCCCCCAAAGTGCAAATTCAGGGAGCTGGTTCTTGTGGGCTGGAATCTTGTTTTTCAGCTCCTCCCTAAACAAGCTCCATTTCACCTGACCTTGAGTAGGTCCCTATCCATATCCAAGGAGGAAACCTAAATCCCCGAGCCAGGAGGCCAGGAGCCAGCACTTTCAAACCTGGCCCTATCACCCAGCGGCTGTCAGCGCCTGCTACTCCTGCAGAAGCCACACAGTACAGTACTCACAGACCAAGCCCTAATGCCACCAGGACCCAGGCCTGAGTCCCGGCTCCACCAGGCCCCAGCTCTGTAACTGAAGGAAAGCAACTTCAAGTCTCTGAATGTCAGCTTCCCACCTGTGTTATTTGGACAAGAATCCTTATCTTGTATCCTTCCCAGACTTGTATAAACCAAATAAGATAAAGAATACATGGGCCGGGTGTGGTGGCTCACGGCTGTAATCCCAGCAGTTTAGGAGGCTGAGGCAGACAGGTCACCGGAGGTCAGGAGATCGAGACCAGCCTGGCCAACATGGCGAAACCCCATCTCTACTAAAAATACAAAAATTAGCTGGGCGTAGTGGTACGCGCTGTAGTCCCAGCTACTTGGGAGGCTGAGGCAGGAGAATCGTTTCAACCTGGGAGGCGGAGGTTGCAGGGAGCTGAGATCATGCCACTGCCTTCCAGCCTGAGCAACAAGAACAAGACTCTGACTCACAGACACACACACACACACACACACGCACACACACACACATACACAAAATACATGCAGTGTCTGGTATGTAGCTCTTGCTCGGCTAATGCTAGTTACTCACATGAGTTCCTCGTAAGGCAATACCCTCCAGACAGAGCAAATCATTCCATCAGCTGTTTCTGATTTTTCCTGGTGCCCCTCTCCCTCACCAAGAGGGAGATAACTACATATTTCCAGGTAGGACTGAGGAAGTAACCAGGTAGGCCCCAGCTGCCTTCACATATTACTTTAAATTTTTATGAAACGAGGAAATTCTCTCTCCCACCTCCAAGTTCCTGGGCTTAATGAATTCAGCCCAGGAGAAAACATTTGCTGCTACTCCCTGGTGGGTGTGTGGATGGAAAAGCAGATATTCCCTGATCCCACCACCCCCAGGCCCACCGAAGTAAAAGACAAGTCCTTTGTCTTCACTGACGCCAGGCAGGGAGGTGGGCATATCTTGAATTATCCTACAGCAGCTCTCGCACCAAATGCACTTCTAGGCTTTAGGAATATGCAGGATATGAAAAGCCAAATTTGCAGAGGAATTCTATCAGGAAACAGGCAGATGCCAGCCCTACTTCAAGAGAACGGACACGGACATGTGTATAAAGACTTGGAGAGTCCTCAGACACCAGAGGCACCAGCAGCCTGCTCTGACTGGCCCTGCGACTGTTCCTCAGGCCAAATGTCTTGACAACGTACATCAGAAAGCCTGAACCTGCCTGGGCACAGTGGCTCACTCCTGTAATCCCGACACTTTGGGAGGCTGAGATGGGAGGATCGCTTGAGCCCAGAAGTTAGAGACCAGACTGGGCCACACAGTGAGACATTGTCATTAATGAAATTTTTAGAAAAACAAAAAAGAAAAATAAAAGCTTGAAGCTCACAGCCCCTGCCTGTGTAGATGTGGCTTCCACAATCAGACAGACAGCCCTTTATAGAAATTTGTAAGAAATTGCTCCTTGTTGGGATGGTGGGGTGAGTAGGAGGGTGGCAGAGTATGGGCACAGCACAGGCAGATAGAGGCACCCATCATCTGCTAAGACGATGCCCAGGCTCCCACACCCCTGCCCTCTATGCCAAGAATCTGCCCCCTCACTCGGTCTGGCCAATCAGAGTGGTTGTGCTCCCACAGACTCCTCAGGCCTGGTGGTGCTGTATGGGGTCTAGGGGTGGCAGGGTGGGGATTGGGCAGGGGGAGGAGAAGGAGCCTCATCACTTGTTGGAACTTCAGGAGTCTGAGGCTCCCACACACAAACAGCCCAGAGTCACCCAAACCTGGCTCTGGAGCCAGACTGGTTTCAGGTCCCAGCTGTGCCACAGGCTGTGTGACCTCAAGCAAGTCACTTAACCTCTCTGAGCTTTAGTTTCCTCTTCAGGAAAATAGGGCCACTAAAACCACCTGACTTATTGTCAACATGGATTAAATAATGATGAATGTGCCTGGGGTATTGTTGGATATCGATATCTGGAATCTATTATTATTTATGGTGTCACTGCTGATCAAGGGGAGGGATTGGGCTGCCCCTCTACTTTCTCTCCCAGTGCCTGCAGTTGCTGCCCTCCAGGGGCTTCTTCCCGTTTCTCGGCTGCCCTGTCTTCAATGTCCATTTCATCTCAACACCACCTGCATCTCGGGTCCGCTCTTGGCCTCAGTTCACCTGCACAAAGCCCATGAAATGTCGCAGCACAAGACTCCTGGCTGCAGGAAAGGCTCGGATCTCTGTGAAGAAACCAAGAGGGCCTTGTATGAGAAGTGACACTGAAAACCAGAAAGGACCCGGGTATCGGGGAGTCAGGGCCCACGTGTGCCAGCCCCAGGTCTGCCACTAATCTGCTTAGTGGCCTTGGGCAAGCCGCTTCTCTGCTCTGGGTCCAGTTCTTCTTTGAATAAAACAAGAAGGTCGGACCAGAGCTGTAGATTTCAAATTGTGCTGTTTGGTGACACCTCCACGCCCACGGGCCCAGGAGGGCAGGGCTCAGATGGCATTGTGGCTCTATGGGTGTTCTCACTTGAGACAGAATCAGCTCTTGCAAACCACCACTCCACCAACTACCCTGGACATCTGCCTAGACCCTGGGCTGAGTCAGGAGGAGGTGGTCAGTTCAGTTGCTGAATGAATGACGGGAAGAGCGGGCCACTGATATGGGAAGAACGAGTTCTGATAAAAGGGCGTGGAAAAAGGAAAAAAACTGGTATGCAAGAGGGGGTGTCGAGAACAGGAAAGGCACTGAGGTGGAGGGGGCTTCAAAGGCCCCCATGCGCCAGCGCCCACACCAACCGCACGAGGGGCTGGCCAACCTGGACGCCAAGAGGGGCTGCACTCTCTTGCCTGGCAGCTCCACCGTCTTCTGCTCGGGATGTCTGACGGCCCCACAGGAAGGACGGTGCTTCCCAGATCTGGAGCAGTGGAGGCAGAGGCAGTAATGAGCCCCCCTGGGTCCCCTCCTGCAGTAGCTATGCTGCATCTGGAAACCAGCTGGGCCCTCCCTCCCCACTGCCCCCACTCCCCCGTCCGCACCTGCTTGTTTGTTTCAACTGAAGCCCACAGTGTAGAAACCACGGGCCTCGCTGATGGCTAATGGCCTGGGCTGGGGTGTCCGGCCAGGTTCCCACAGCGGGGTGGTCAGACCCCTTCTCCACCCGTGCCCACACCAGTCCCTCCGCCTACTGCCTCCTCCACTTAGCAGTTTTTCTGTGCAGAAGAACCTTCTAGAGAGGTCTCCATGCTCAATAATGACAGCAGTGGCATCTGCTACCTCTAACCACCTGAGAGTAGGTAGGCCCATCTAACACATGAGGAAAATCAGATCCAGGGAACAACATGTCCAGGTCCACACAGCTACTTGGGTAGAAGCAGCACTTGAATCTGGTCTTCTGGTTCCAAATCCAGCGCCCCTGCCAACAGTAACAGCCACTGCATATCAGCCATACTCATGTCAGTCTGACACATTGGCATATTTACATCACAAGGTGCAAAATAAACTAGTCAAAAGTAATAGACGAGAAAGCTTGAAACACCAATCCTCACAGTGTCACATGGAAGGAGAGAAGGTGCCTTCTATTTGTCACCACTTTCAGGGTGGACCTATACGTCCTCAGCATACAGATGAAGAAACTGAGGCCCAAGGGGGCTAAAGAACTGAAGCTGCCCCATGCTTCATGCACCAAGCCATCAGAGGCCAGAAAATAAGCCCCTTCCACTCCCCGAACCGCCTCCCAAGCTGTGCAGAGCGCTCACTGTGCACCCTCTGTGCTCTCTGCGGACAGCAGAGTGCGGGATGCTGAGGCTCCTGTCTCAGTGGAGCTGATGGTGTGAAGGAGGGGATTAGAATAATGTCGCCTCCTGCAAGAAGCTTCCTCCAAGAGTCCCCTGGCTCCCTGGCCTGGGCCCAGGTCTTGGTCACAGCCTTTCCTCGCACCCTGTCCCTTTCCTTCCCGGCACAAATCATAGCCCGTCATTCTACATAGGTGGGATTAACCAGGTGAGTTTCTGTCCCTTTTCTAGAGTGTGCCGGGACCCAGTCTCCTCTTCCTAGCACAGAGCCTGGCACAAGGAAACACCCATAACCACCTGAATGAATGAATGAATGAATGAACCAATGTTGAAGCAGGCAGTGAAGTGGGCAGGCAGAGAATAGACAGAGGGATCCCAACACAGCCGCCCAGGGACAGCACAGAAGAGAAAGGTTGCGTTTATCTGTGGGTGGGGAAGGCAAGCCATGGTGGGTGTCCACAGCAGAGCTTGCCCAGACACCAGCTCTTAGACGGGCAGTGGAAGGCAGGGAAGCCTGCTCAGTTTCCACAGTGTCCCCAGCCTGCTGGGGACCTTGCGCTGGGTCTCTGCTCCTCTGGGCCGCCGTCCCTTCTGCTATAAACTGAGGGGGTGGGGTCCTCCTTGTCCACCTTTGAAGACACTTCTATTTCTGAAACCTCACAGCTGGGTCCAGCCTGCAGCTCTCAGGGTTTCTTCCCTCAGCACCAAAAGCCCATCCCCTAAAGCCTTGAACCCCAATGGGGAACACTGCCTCCGGGACAGCTGGGACGGGGCTGACCCTGGAGCGGCCATGTGGTACCCAAAACTTACAAGCCTTCCCCTAAATTCCCGCAGGCCTACTTGGGGCCCTGGGCCCAGCTGTGACTTACTCACAGCCACAAGGCCTGGCTCTGCTGAATCTCAGCTCTGTGGCCTTGGGCAAGTCACCACGAACCTCAGTGTTCCCATCTGTGAAGCCAGGAGAGGAGCCTTGTGCCACCAAGACCCCTCCCCAAAGTGACTGCGAGCTCCAGGTGGAATCACGGAAGCTCTGCGTGCAGAGGGAGGGCATCAGGACTAGGGAGAAACGTGTCTTTGAGACGACCTCCCGTCTCCACCCACTCTTGTTCCCACGAATGCCACACTGTGTCCTGGGTCCTGTATTCTTCCTAATCATAGTGTCACTGACGACCGCTGAAGTGCTGTGGGGGTGGGGGAATCTTCTGAAAGCCAGATCAGTGCCCTCTAACCTCGAGGTTCCTGACAGTCATCAAGGGAGCCCCTGGGGACAGGAAGCCCTCAGCTTCCTCCACCAGCTGCTCACTCGGCCTGCTCCTGAGAGCCTCTGGACTCAACAGAGCCCAATGTCCCATGTGACCTGTAGGAGCTCCTCCCACCACACCAGCACCTGACCCTCTGCAGGCTGCCACAGTGAAGAGGAGGAGAGCTAAGATGCCAGCTCCAGAATGTTCCTCAGGGAACCTCTCAGGGCACAGACAAGGGGGCATGAGCTGCCCAGCAACCCCCAGCGAGGCGGTCCCAAGCTCTGACTCTTCAGATGCACATGGTGCCCCACAGATGCCCACAGGGCTGAGCTGAGACTGCGGATGGGAGGGGAGCAGGCTGCCGGGTCCATCTGCCCACCTGCGGCACGCCCACAGGCAACCCAACATGGGGTCTCAGGGGCTGCCACGTCTCCATTACGAGGGCTCAGATTTGTGGGCCAAACTCAAGCCTGAAGCTTGTCTGTTATTTGGCTGCAAAAGAATTCCTGCTGGTGGTGAACACCACCCACCCCTAATAAGGTATCAGCCGTTCACCTTCTAGCTCTAGCTGCTCCCAAAACCCAGAAAAGCCCACTTTGATTTGGCCTTGAATGCCAGAACAGTGACCCCTGCTGGCGGCCAGATGTTTGCACTGCAGGCTCTGATACCCAGGCACCTTGGGGCCGCCTTAAGACACCCAGATGGCAAGACCCGCAGTGGACAGCAGACCAGAGGGGATTGAATGGCCCATGAAAGCAAAGTCCCTGAGAGACACCCCTCCCTCTCCCCCAATCTTCTGAGGCCTGCCCTCCCCAAAGCCCTTCCATCTGCCCAGACAAGGGCTTCTGAAGCCAGGGGCAGCTCTCTTCCTATCCTTTAGATTTGGCTGTTTGTGCAGACCACACAAAGATGAGTCACGCTGAAAGGCAGAACCTGCCCAGGGCTTCACGAGTAATTTAGGCAATCTGCTTCTATTAAAATCCCCTTCCCTTGGGGATACTAATGGGAAAACAATCTGACTAAAGTAATTCATACTCAGGGGTAGCTGATTAATAGCGCTACAGGGGCAGGGAGAGGTGGAGAGGAATACTTTTTAGGTGTCTGGCTCACCCCAAATAGAGGAAGAAATCTCAGGCAGTTGACCAACCCATGATATCAGCCCTAAAGGCAGTTAAAGAGAAAAAGCAGGGGGTTGCATTAGTTCCCCGGACATGGCTGCCAGGAAAGGACCTCAAGATCCATCATGCATTTGTGAGGTTAATCACAGCATCATAGCTGTCCAGAGTAGGAAAGACCTCACAGGCCAGGCAGACCCCTGGGGTATGCAAATGTGTGCAAACTAACATGCAGATTGGCATTTATGACTCCTCTGTGGTCACCAGCTGAGGGACTTCTGTGTGGAGCTCAGCCATGCTGCTGGCAGGAGCCCTGATGTGGAGTCACAGTGTCCTACTGAAAATGCCCAGGGTGGCCCTGCAGAAACTCCAGAGGGGCACAGGGATTGCCCCGCTGGACCCAGCTCTGGAGGGCCAGCCAGAGATGCACATGCACGCACTCAAGGTGAAGTGCAGGCCTGTGTGTTTTAGTAAAAGGTAAATCTGAAACCGCCTTTGCAAAAACCAAAACTAAGGAAATTATGACAGTGAGAGAAATCGGACAGGGCTAACTCCATCTTGTCTCGAGCCTCACAGGTTGGCTGTCTTTGCTCCTTCCTGAGCTTGGACCAAGCTAACTTTGGGAGAAATTTATAGTTTAAACAACAGCTCTTCCTGAAAGCAAACGTGTTCTTATAAAATGAATGAAAGGTCACCAAGTTAGGATGTGAGGGGCTTGAACTCTAAATATTATCAGCTATTATTCTGGAGGTCATAAGATTTACAACTTCACCAATTACTCTTGAAGATAACATCACTACTGTAGAACCTAAGATGGGCCTCTTGAGATATCTTTTGAGTTTTTTGCATGTCTGACAACCTGATGGCCCCGCCTGGACCTGCCAACCACTTCTGCGGCCCCCACCCAGAAACTGACTCAGTGTAAAAGGACAGCTTTGACTCCCTATGATTTCATCCCCAAGCCAACCAATCAGCACTCCCGACTCACTGGCCTCCCACCCACCAAATTATTCTTAAAAACACCAATCTCCAAATTCTCAGGGAGACTGATTTGAGTAGTAATAAAACTCCAGTCCGATATACAGCCGGCTCTGTGTGAAGTGAAGTCTTTCTCTATTGCAATTCCCCTGTCTTGATAAATTGGCTCTGTCTGGACAGCGGGCAAGATGAACCTGTCGGGCAGTTACAAATCATGCAAAGATGATATGAAGCGAATTAAAGGGGAACAACCACAAAAAACTGCCATCTCTGCCTGCCTGGTAAGGGTCCTGCAACACTGACAGAGGCGGTGCAGAGTGGCAAGTTGCGGGGGAAGGGCTAGCATCTCACCACACCCAAACGTCCTCTGGCACCATCCGCCTTGGTCTGTTGCCCAGCAGTGCTCTGGGCCAGATATCTGTGCTTGGCACCAAGGGACACCCAGTGTGACTCCAGCAGAGTCTCTCCCCAAGAAGGGGCTATTGGAGCCACATACCCAACCCTGAGATCAGGTTGAGAACTGAAGCTCAGAATCTCCCCGCCAGGTTGGGTCTTCATCTGTCCATTATCCACTACTGTTGTGCAGACGGCACAAATATGAGTATCAGGCGGGTGCAGTGGCTCACACCTGTAATCCCAACACTTTGGGAGGCCAAGGTGGGTAGGTCACTTGAGCCAAGGAGTTCAAGACCAGCCTGGGCAACAAACAGAAATGCCATCTCTACAAAAAATACAGGCACACACACAAAATTAGCAGGGTGTGGTGGCATGCACCTGTAGTCCCATATACTCGGGAGGCTGAGGTGGGAGGGTCTATTGAGCCTGGGAAGTTGAGGTTGCAGTGAGGACAGTGAGGTTGCAGTGAGCTGTGATCATGCCACTGCACTCCAGCCTGTGTGACCAGACGAGACCCTGTCTCAAAGGAAAAAAATAAAAAAGATGAGTATCAGTTCTCCAAGGCAGGGCTCACCCAGGCTCTGGCAGGTAACCACTCACGTTGAACAAACTTTGTCTCACCAGGCTCTCAAAAGTGAATTTCAATAGAGGGACAGGTGAAGGGAACAAATAAATAAATATTTAGCATGTAGTGTGAGTTAGGCACAGCAAAGAGTGTATCTTGTTTATTCACAGTGGCCTTAGGAGCAAGGTATTAGCATCTCCAATGGACTATTGAGGAACGTGCCTCACCAAGTCACACAGCTAGAAACTGACATGACCTCCGCACCCATGGGGATGTGAGGGGAAGTGGAGGGAGCTGAGGTTAGAGCGGGTGGTGTCAGGGGTAGTGCTGACTTGCAGCTGCCCTCCCTCTCGTTCTGGCCCCTCCCACTTCCAGCATGCACTCTCACCCCCCTCACCCCCAGCACTCACACGCAATTCGTGTTGCAAAACACAGTGGAGCCAGGCAAGTGGCAGCTTTGAACTCCCTCTGGAAGGGGCAGGGGAGGGGGAAATCATGCCCTTCGAGGCCCCCCCTCCCCCAATCTGCTGCAGCATCTGCCTCCCCAGTGTCAGTATCAAAGATTCATCAAAGCTGAAGCCCAGCAAAGCGTGTGCTTCACATCTCTAAATGTGCTTCTTCCCAATGAAAAATTCAGTGGGAAATGCAGGGAGTTAAAGAGGGGAGAAAAAACAGTCAAGAAGGAAACAGGGAGGGAAGGAAGAGAAAAGAGAGCTGCCTCTGCATGGTGGTTCCACTGAATCCACCCACATTGATTGAGCACCTGCCTCAGTTAGGGCACTGGGCTGGGCACAGAGGTGCGACTGCCAAATACAGCCTCACAGGCTGTGCACTGCACAACTTGGAGGGAACCATTCCCAGAGATGCATTCTGGCTCCTGTCCAAATGGCGTGGGAGTCAGGAGGCTTTGGTGTCTGAGACCACTCCGCCACTCATTAATCATTTAATGTTCTTGAGTCTCAGATTTCTCACGCCCTAGCCAGAGGTTACAATATCCACCCTTCTTATCTCCCAGTGCCTTGAGGAACATGGACATGTTGTAAACTTTTGAGATAAAGAGAAAGTAAATAACTCATCCTACAGAGAAGCCTAAACAGTGGGTTTAAGAACAAAGACGAGGAAGGGACCATTTCTGGTGGGGACAGTAGAGTGGGCTGTGTCCTGGAAATCTTTGATCCAGTTGTAAAGGATAAGGAGGAGTTCAGCAGAGAAGCTGCTGTGATAAATGAGCAGCCACTGCACGTCCAGGCAGAGGGACGATGGGGGCAAAGACCCAGAGAGAGGAATGAATAGCTTGGGTAGTGAAAGGGTCTGACTGGTTTGGCCCAGGAGGAGCTGGCATAGGAAGGGCAACAGAGGGGTGGACTTAGCTGACAATAAGATGAAAAAAGATTTCATCACTGCAGGGAAGGCCCGTGTGGCCTGCAGATGTGGTGAGGAGTCAGGAGATTGCTCGCCTCCACCCCTCATTGGTTTTGTCACTTTAGATGAGTCAGAGCTTCCCTTAAACCTCAGTTTCCTCATCCGTAAAATGAGGACATCAGACCACGTGATCTACAAGTTCCTCTTTTGTCGCATTTGGTCTGTACTTCCAGTTCTAAGAAGTTGTTCTGTTGGCCGTGGGCTATCCCACGAAGCTCAGGTTGACAAGACCTGCCCAGGGCTTCCTCATAGGGCACCCCCAACCCTACATCCTCATTTCAAATCCGTCTCCTGTTGCTGTGCTATGGACAGAGGAACCTCTGAGTACACATGAGTGAACCTTCCTGGATATGAGGCTTCACCTTCCTCTACAGTGGAGACTCAGCACGGCCCCCACCCCACCCGGCAGATGAGCTGGGAGCACCCATGCCTAGAGCAGCCCTGAGTAAGCAAGCATCCTCACAGCCCTGGTGTCACTGGCTTAGGCCCAGAAACGTCCAGGGTGAGCAGTCGTAGCAGGCTGCACACTATGCCCTGCACTCCAACATCCCCAGTCAGGTGTGACCTGAAGATAGATCTCCACATCTTAGCCAGCCACATGCCTCTCAGTCAGAACGAGAGCACAGAGGAGCAGTCTGTGGCTTGGGCACTGAGGTTAGTTGTGTGAGTTGAGATTCTCAACTCTACTTCCTGCTAGCTAGATAATCTTGACCTTGAAAAAGTACCTTATCCCTCCTAAGCCTCAGTTTGATCCCACCTGTAAAATAGGAATAATAACATCCCTCTTGTAGGGTTAATGTGAAGACTAAATGTGATCCTGCTTTTAAGGCACCCTACCCAGTGTCCTGCTCAGTGACTTGCTCATAATGAGAATCCAACGGCTGGTAGAATTTGCTGGTAGAAGAAAATCAAGGAGGACTCTTCCTTAACTCATTCTATGAAGGCAGCATCATCCTGATGCCAAAATCTGGCAAAGACACAGTGAATAAAGAAAACTACAGGCCAATATCCTGATGAACATAAATGCAAACATCTTCAACAAAATACTAGCAAACCAAATCCAACAGCACACAAAAAGTCAGTTCACCACCATCTAGTAGACTTTATTCCTGGAATGCAAGGTTGGTTCATACACAAATCAATAAATGTTATTCACCCCTCATAAACAAAATTAAAAGCAAAAATCATATGATCATGTCAATAGATGCAGAAAAAGCTTTCAATAAAATTCAACATCCCTTTATGATAAAAACCTTCAACAAACTAGGCATCAAAGGAACATACTTCAACAGAATAAGAGCCATCTACAACAAACCCACAGCCAATATCATACAGAAGGTGCAAAAGCTGGAAGCATTCCCCTTAAGAACAAGAATAAGACAAGGATGCTCACTCTCACCACTCCTGTTCAACATAGTACTGGAAGTCTTAGCCAGAGCATTTAGGAATGAGAAAGAAAGAAAAAGCTTTCAAATAGGAAAATAAGTCAAATTATCTCTCTTCACTGACAATATGATTCTATACCCAGAAAGCACTAAAGACTCTGCCAAAAGGCTCCTAGAACTGATAAACAACTCAGTAAAGTTTCAGGATATAAAGTCAATATACAAAAACCAGTAGCATTGTTATGAACCAATAATATTTAAGCTGAGCCACATCAAGAACTCAAGCCCATTTACAGTAGCCACATTAAAAAGAAAAATACCTAGGAATACATCCAAACAAGGAGGTGAAGGATCTCTAAAAGGAGAACTACAATACAGTACTGAAAGAAATCACTGATGACACAAACAAATGGGAAAATGTTCCATGCTCATGGATTGCAAGAATCAATATTGTTATAATGGTCATACTGCCCAAAGCAATCTACAGATTTAATGCTATTCCTATCAAACTACCAACATCATTTTTCACAGAATTAGAAAAAAATTCATATGGAACACTTGCAACCATTTGATCTCTTACAAAGTCAACAAAAATAAGCAATAGAAAAAGAACTCACTATTCAACAAATATTTGGTGCTGGAATGATTGGCTAGCTATATATAGAAGAATGAAACTGGACCCCTAACTTTCACCATATACAAAAATTAACATGGATTAAAGACTTAAATGTAAGACCTAAAACTACAAAAATCCTAGAAGAAAACCTGGGATATGCCATTCTGGACATCGGCCTTGGCAAAGAATTTATGACTAAGTCTTCAAAAGCAATTGCAACAAAAACAAAAATTGACAAATGGGACATAATTATAGAGCTTCTGCACAGCAAAAGAAACTATCGACAGAGTAAACAGACAACCTACAGAATGGGAGAAAATATTCACAAACTATGCATCCAACAAAGGTCTAATATCCGGAATCTATAAGAAACTTAAACGATTCCACAAGCAGAAAAACAACCTCATTAAAAAGTGGGCAAAGGACATGAACAGACACTTCTCAAAAGAAGACATACTCAAAAGTGTCCGACAAATATATGAAAAAATGTTCAATATCACTAATCATCTGAGAAATGTAAATCAAAACCACAGTGAGACACCATCTCACACCAGTCAGTATGGCTATTATTTAAAAGTCAAAAAATAACAGTTTCTGGCAAAGGTGTGGAGACAAAGGAACACTTATATACTGTTGGTGGGAATGTAAATTAGTTCAGCCACTGTGGAAAGCAGTTTGGAGATTTCTCAAAGAACTGAAAATAGAACTATACCATTCAACCCAGCAAGCTCACATGTGGGTATATACCAAAAAGAATATAAATTTTTCTGCCAAAAAGACGCATGCACTTGTATGTTCCTCACAGCACTGTTCACAAAGGCAAAGACATGAAATCAACCTAGGTGCCCGTCAGCAGTGGATTGGATAAAGAAAATGTGGCACATATACACCATGGAATACTATGCAGCCATAAGAAAGAATGAAATCATGTCCTTTGCAGCAGCATAGATGCAGCCAAAGGCCATCATCCTAAGCAAATTAATGCAGAAATAGAAAACCAAATACTGCATGTCCTCACTTTTAAGTGGCAGCTAAACATGGACACATAAACACATGTCCATAAACACATGGACATAAAGATGAGAACGACAGACAGACACTGGGGACCACCAGAGTGGGGAGAGAGAAGGAGGGGCAGGGCTGAAAAACTACGTATTGGATACTATGCTTATTACCGGGGTAACAGGGTCATTCATATCCCAAACCTTGGCAACATGCAATATACCCAGGCAACAAATCTGCACATGTTCAAAATAACAGGTGAAATTTTTAAAAAAAGAATTTGCTGCTGGGGCGCCCTTGGTAGCTGGCAGCAAACCAGGGGCTCATCCCAGGTGAATCCTTGAAGGCAGGGCTGGCCCTACCCAAAATTAGGTACTCCATGCTTGGCTCCACAGCACTCTCTTCCTGCCAAGCCTGGCCACTACCACTGTCAGCGCAGCCCAGAGACTTGAGCGCCTCCCAGTGGCCACACCTCTGCTCTGCTGGCCCCAAGCAAATGGCACCCACAGAATAGAGGCTCCAGCCCTGTGAAGACTTTTCCTGGACGCGGCAGCCCGGGACCCTTTGTCAAGCCACCCAAAGACAAAGCAGCTCAATTGTGATACCCA
>PVKP010038268.1:0-21017 GCA_004027715.1 Plecturocebus donacophilus
AGTGGCGTGATCTTGGCTCACTGCAACCTCCGCTTCCTGGGTTCAAGTGATTCTCCTGCCTCAGCCTTCCAAGTAGCTAGGATTACAAGTTCCCGCCACCATGCCCGGCTAATTTTTGTATTTTTAGTAAAGACAGGGATTCACCATGTTGTTGGCCAGGCTGGTCTCAAACTCCTGACCTCAGGTGATCCACCCGCCTCAGTCTCCCAAGGTGCTGGGATTATAGGTGTGAGCCACTGTGCCCAGCCAGTAGCCTAATCTTTAACCTGAAGCCAATGTTGTATTTCTGCAAATATGTCTATAGAGTAATTCCTCAATTTGTGATACATACTTGTGGGCGGGCAGTGCCTTGCCATCAGAGGTACTTTAAACTTGACCAGCGTTTCCTTGCTTTCAGGTTGTTGGTGTGGATTAAAAGATGACGCAGCACCATCCAAGCAGAGCATTACTGCACAGACAGAGTCTCAGGACAGGACGCGTAGTACTGTTTCTGCTAAGAAGGCTCACTCCTGTGACATGGGTGGCCTCCTCTTGGGGGACGTTTTTCACTGTGCTGACCACCAGGAAACTCATCGCAAGCAGAAACTGAACAGGAGTGGGGCATGTGGAACAAACTTGGATGACACTACAAACCCTCCTCATCGGCAGAAGCAGCATATTGCGGAGAAATTCTACAGGAAGAGTGTCAGAGAAGCGTCGTTTGTAAAGAAATGTAAGTTCACGATGTCACAGGAATCATTTGTCTTATGTGACTTTGGGAAGAACGTTCTCCCCAGTTCAGGATCATGCCAGGAAGAAGCCACTTACCCTGTAAGGAAAACAAACAGTGAAACTAAACACGGCTCACCCTTTCAGGAGGGAAAAACTAACTACAGGTGTCGAAAACGCACAAAAGTCTTCAGCACCAAACGCTCACTTATTCCACACCAGAAACTTTTCACTAGAGATGGGTGTTATATGTGCAGTGACTGTGGGAAATCGTTTAGCAAATATGACAGCTTCAGTAATCATCAGCGAGTTCACACAGGAAAAGGACCTTATGAGTATGGAGAATGTGGGAAATCTTTTAGTCAAAAGGGCCACCGCACTCAGCATCAGCAGTTTCACACTGGAGACACAGCTTATCACTGTGGGGAGTGTGGGAAATCTTTTAGTCGGAAGCGCAACCTTAGCCTACACCAGCGTGTTCATGCTGGAAAAAGGCCTTATGAGTGTGAAGAATGTGGGAAATCTTTTGGTCAGAAGGGCAACCTCATTCAACATCAGCGAGGTCACACAGGAGAAAGGCCTTATGAGTGCAGGGAATGTGAGAAATCATTTAGGTACAGATCCCACCTCACTGAACACCAGAGACTTCACACTGGGGAAAGACCTTACAGTTGCAGGGAATGTGGGAAATTATTTAACAAGAAGCATCATCTTCTTGTTCACGAGCGAGTTCACACAGGAGAAAGGCCATATGAGTGTGACATATGTGGGAAGTTTTTTGGCAATAAGAGCTGCATGACTATACATCGGAGAGTTCACACTGGAGAAAGGCCATACGAATGCAGTGAATGTGGGAAATCATTTGCTTACAGCTCTGCGCTTCTCGTGCATAAAAGAGTTCACACTGGAGAAAAGCCTTACAAGTGCAGTGAATGTGGAAAATCCTTTACTGAATGTTCCAGTCTCACTAAGCACAGGAGAGTTCACACTGGAGAAAGGCCTTATGAATGCACCAAATGCAGAAAGACATTTTGTCGAAGCTCTGCGCTCCTCCAGCACCAGAGAGTTCACACAGGAGAAACGACTTACGAGTGAGTGACTGTGGGAAGTTCTTTGTTGAGACCTCCAGTCTCACTAGACACAGGAGAGTTCACACTGGACAGAGGCCTTAAGAGTGCTGTCAGTGTGGAAAACATCGGAATGTCTACTCTTCTTGACCTTAAGAGACTTCACGTTGAGGCAGTCTTGCTCTGTCAGCAAGGCTAGAGTGCAGTGGTGTGATCTTGGCTCATTGCAACCTCTGTCTCCTGGGTTTAAGCGATTCTCCTGCACCAGCCTCCTGAGTAGCTGGGATTACGGGTACATACCAACATGCCTGTCTTAATTTTTGTATTTTTAGTGGAGACGGCATTTCACCGTGTTGGCCAGGCTGATCTCTAACTCCTGACCGCAAGTGATCCACCTGCCTTGGCCTCCCCAAGTGCTGAGGTTACAGGCATGAGCCTCTGCACCCAGCCTTAATTTTTCTTATATTGCTTAGAATATGACATGCTCAACCAGACACGGTGGCTCTTGCTTGTAATTCTGATGCTTTGGGAGGACAAGGTGGATCACCCGAGGCCAGGAGTTAGAGCCCAGCCTGAGCAACATAGCCAGACCTCTTCTCTACAGAAAAGAAAAAAGAATAACATGCTATGAAAACTTACCTGTGTATCATTTATCTGTTCCAGAGTATTTCATTTGCTTCTTGTTTTTGTCTGTTGTAAATAAAACTACATTTGAATGTGGTTGTTTGTGTAGGTATGTTCAACTATGTTAACATGGTGATGTGCAGTGCCTGAGTCACATGATACGTCAGTGTCCAACTTTTTTTTTTGGAAGCAGAGTCTCGCTCTGACACCAGGCTGGAGTGCAGTGCACGATCACGGTTCACTGCAACCGACATCAGGTGATCCACTCGCCTCGGCTTCCCAAAGTGCTGGGTTTACAGGCATGAGCCACTGCGCATGGCCAGGTTTTTTTTTTTTAATTTTTTTTTCTTTCTTTTTAGAGACGGGGTTTCACCTCATTGGTCAGAGTGGTTTCAAACTCCTGACCTTAGATGATCCACCCACCTCGGCCTCCAAAAGTGCTAGGATTACAGGTGTGAGCCACCACGTCCAGCCAGGTTTTTTTTTAAAGAATTCTATCTATTTTTTTAAAATGATTTTACCCGTTTCTTATTAAGAAATTTTAAAGTAATGAAATAAGAGCCAGGTGTGGTGGCTCATGCCTGTAATCCCAGCAATTTTGGAGGCTAAGGCTGGTGGATCACCAGATCAAGAGATTGAGACCATCCTGGCCAACATGGTGAAACCCCATCTCTACTAAAAAATACAAAAATTAGTTGGGCATGGTGGTGCACACCTGTAGTCCCAAATACTCGGGAGTCTGAGGCAGGAGCATTGCTTGAACCCTGGAGGCAGAGGTTGCAGTGAGCCGAGATCATGCCACTGCACTGCAGCCTGGCGCCTGGAGACAGACAGAGACTCTGCCTCAAAAAAAAACAAGAAGAAGGACTTATGTTGGACCTCATTGATTCTTCAGTGAGACCACTTTGCTGTAAGGAGTACTTGTTTTCTTTTTTTTGCGATGGAGTCTTACCCTCTCCCATACTACAGTGAGGTGGCATGATCTCAGCTCACTGCAGCTTCCACCTCCCGGGTTCAAGCTTTTCTGCCTCAGCCTCTCGAGTAGCTGGGACTACAGGTGTGCGCCACTACACCTGGCTAATTTTATGTTCATTTGTTTATTTATTTTAGTAGTGATGGTGTTTCACCATGTTGCCCAGGCTGGTCTCTAGCTCCTGAGCTCAAGTGATCCACCTGCTTTGGCCTCCCAAAGTGCTGGGATTACAGGTGTGAGCCACTGTGCCTGGCTGAATACTTGTTTTTCAGTACCACAAGAGCTATGAGCTGCTTATCCACTTCATGTGGAATAAGTGTCCCAAAGTGACAATATGTATAGATCGCCGGGCAATTAAAACAGTTATGATGCCACCATAGCTTTGTTTCTATTTCATCTTTCGTTTTTTTTTTGAGATGGAGTTTTGCTGTCGTTGCTAGTCTGAAGTGCAATGGTGTGATCTTGGCTCTCTGCAACCTCTGCTTCCTGCCTCGGCCTCCCGAGTAGCTGGGATTATAGGCGTGTGCCACCTGTATTTTTAGTAGAGATGGGGTTTCTCCATGTTGGTCAGGGTGGCCTCAAACTCCCGACCTCAGGTGATCCGCCTTCCTTGGCCACCACGCCTGGCTTCTGTTTGACATCTTTCTAAGATTACCTATTTCTTTTCTTCCAAGTTTATGTTTCTCAGAGTTCTCTGGTATGGAAAGGACACACAGTTTGTATAAAGAAGAATTTTATGTTATCCAAGTTCTAGAATAGCCATGGGCTCCAGTTAGTTATCTCAGAGCTCCCGTTCCTCTACTCACTACCCATTGAGATTTATGTGTACGGAGGCTTTTGTCTTCTAGCTACTTACGGCATTCTCAGTGGGTAACATCATCCATCCACATTATTAATGAATTTCCTCACTCTAAGCTATTTTCCAGTGATGATCTCCAGACCCTGTGCAGACACTGTTATTGCACTTTCTGCTGAAACAATGTTCCTTCCCAGCAAGAAGGTGAGGTTACGGAATCCAGAATCTTTTCTCCGGGTCACATGTTCCTTTCTTCACTTGCAGGAATGCTGACACTGCAGCCACGGTTTTGGCAGTAAATAATATTGTAAGTAACCACTGTTCCCTGGTAAATGTCCCAATCAGAAGAAAATTATCTGGGACACCGATACAGGGAGATGGGACATTCTGAGGGAGCTGGAGGCAGGGTGCTAGCTCAGTTTCCCTGAGGGCTGCCTGGAATCTGTTTCTTCTTACTCTGAATTATTCTTCCTCTCATGGCTGACCAAAAACATGGCACCTTACAAAGTCCATTGTAAGAGCTTTATCTGTTTTTTTTGGTTGTTGTTTTTGTTTTTGTTTTGAGATGGAGTTTCACTCTGCCCAGGCTGGAGTGCAGTGGCATGATCTTGGCTCACTGCGACCTCTGCCTCCTGGGTTCAAGCAATTCTGCCTCAGTCTCCTGAGTAGCTGGGATTGCAGGTGTCTGTCCAACACCTCACTATTTTTTTATATATATTTAGTAGAGATGGGGTTTCACTCTGTTGGCCAGGCTGGTTGCAAACTCCTGACTTCAGATGATCAGCCTACTTCACCTTCCCAAAGTGCTGGGATTACAGGCATGAGCCACCATGCCCAGCCTTTCTTTTTTTTTTTTTTGAGATAAGAGTCTTACTCTGTCATCCAGGGCAGAGTGCAGTGGCGTGATCTCGGCTCACTGCGTTCTGCTTCCCAGGTTCAAGCATTCTCCTGCCTCAGCCTCCCAAGTAGCTGGGATTACAGGTGGCTGCCATCACGCCCGGCTAATTTTTGTCTTTAGAAAAGACAGGGTTTCACTCTGTTGGCCAGGTTGGTCACGAACTTCTGACCTCAAGTGATCCCTCCCCCTCAGCCTCCCAAAGTGACGGGATTACAGACTTGTGCCACCACGCCTGGCCTTTTTAAAATTTTTTCCTAGAGGGGTTTTGCCATGTTGCTCAGGCTGGTCTTGAACTCCTGAGCTCAAGTGACCTTCCTGCCTCATCCTCCCGAAGTGCTGGAATTTTTGGTATGAACCACTGTGCCTGGCCAGTATTTTCAAGAAATCTAAATCTCAATTTGAGGACAAAACCCAGGGTGATCATTTTCATCATGTTTTGCTCTGAATTCCACTTTTTCTCATATTTCTTTTTTGAGATGGAGTCTCGCTCTGTGTCCAGGCTGGTGTGCGGTGGCTCGATCTGGGCTCACTGCAACCTCCACCTCCCGCGTTCTAGTGATTCTCCTGCCTCAGCCTCCTGAGTAGCTGGGACCACAGGCGCCCGCCACCACGTCCAGCTAATTTTTATATTTTCAGTAGAGATGGGGTTCCACCATATTGGCCAGGACGGTCTCGATCTCTTGACCTTGTGATCCGCCCACCTCGGCCTCTCAAAGTGCTGGGATTACAGGTGTGAGCCGCCGCGCCCACCCCCTTCTTTTTGTGTTTCTTTTAATGTATTTTTTCGTGGGTCCTTTTCAATGGCCTAATTCCATTTTTATTGTTGTTGTTTAAACGTCACTGCTAAAGCTTTTCTGAGGTATTAAATTTTTTCACTATCTACTGATATTTCAGCAGAGGGATTTCTGACAGCACCTTGGAACAGATATAGAATATATAGGCATTGTTTTTCTTTCTTTTTTTCGGTTTTGAGAAAAGCCGGCATAGAGCACCTTTATTGCAGTAATAAAACTTGAAACTGGTATATGGAGCTGAGGGGCAGCAGTGATCTCTCACCAAATCACTGCACAGGACAGCAGACGTGTAAGAAGGGGTGAGGGAGGAAGAGCACGAAACGAGATCAGCAAAGGGAGCCAAGCATCGAAAAAAGGCAGACGCTGAAGCTGCTCTGACCAGCAGCACTTTCTTAAGAGAACATTCAGGGATTTGTCATGACGGTGGGCTTTCACTGAGTGTTAATTCTACAAACAGCACCTTCAATTTAAACTGTTAAAGTTCTTAAGTGTTAGAAGTGGTGGAGCTTGGAAAGTTATGAGATCACAAATTCCTGAAAGTCCATTAGAAAAACCACAGGATGAGACTGGGCGCGGTGGCTCACGCCTGTAATCCAGACACTTTGGAGGCCAAGGCGGGCGGATCACCTGAAGTCCGGGAGTTCAAGACCAGCCTGACCAACATGGTGAAACCCTGTCTTTAAAAAAAATAAATTAAATTAAAAACCACAGGATGGAAAAACAACGTAAGCCAGTCCACAGAGAAGGCTTCAGAGGTCCCTGCTGGCCCAGGGAGAGATACCTGTAGTGTCCAACATTGTAGTGAAAATGATCTGCTTTCAAAGGCAGAGGGTTTAAACGGAGGGTTGGGTGGGACTGGTGGAGGCAGTGGCTCTTCCCACCCCCACCTCGGTTTTAGGTAGGGTCTTTTTGTTTTGTTTTTAAAGATGGGAGTTTCACCATGATGGCCAGGCTGGTCTTGAACTCCTACCTCGGGTGATCCACCCACCTCGGCCTTCCCAAGTGCTGGGATTACAGGCGTGAGCCACCGCGCCCGGCCTCAACATAACTATTTTACAGTTAGTTTATAGGGGACCACCTATCCTAAAAGGGTTTGGAACCTTGTGAGCAATTTTTGAGGGAGGCCACCTGGGGCGATATGTAGCCTTCTATAATTTCAGCCATTTGTGTGGAAAAAGGCAGTTTTTTTTTTCTCCTGGCTCGGTTCAAAAGCTTAACTTTTCCTTTGGCATAGTGAGTTTGGGGGTGCCAGGATTTTATTTCTCTTTCACACTTCTTGTTATGGCCCTATCTGAGTAGTTCTCCATTGTTCCTGAGAAACAAGGACTGAGAAAACCGACTCTAATCCTTCAGAGTGTGATTGAAACTGTCTTTGCAAGAAATATAACAGTGAGAAAATTATTGTGCATTCCTGGATGTAGGGTGAATTAACTTTGGTAGAAACTTAGTTTATAGTTTAGCTTTGAAACAAAGATGATAATGTCAGGAACGTTCGAACGAGAGCAACTCCATCTTGAGTCACGGCTAGGAAAAATTAAGCTGGGATTTCCTGGGCTGCATTAGAAAGTCAGGTATTCCTAGACTCTAGATGTTTCTGGTTAAGGGAACAGGTTGAAAATGCAGCTACAGAGCAATCAGATTGGGGGAAGGGGTCGCTTGCACGGAGGGGGTGTTCGGAGGCAGCTTGTCCCTGACAGGTTTGAGGCCCGACTTAGGAAGGTTAGAGTTCTTCCTAAGGTTTAGTTCTTCTTAGAGGCCTCTCTCAGTAAAGTCCCTCTTGACTTAGAAAGGGATTGGCGCCACGGATGTTAACTTCGTATTAATCAGCCTTCTCCTCTTTGCTGCGTGAATCGGTTTCTTGGTTGCTCTCAGTTTCACTGTCATTTTCAGGGGACTTCAGGGGTCGTAGGGTTTTTATTTTACTCTTCCCCTGTGTACCTTCTGATTTCCATCCATTTGCTTGTGAAACACTGGGAACAAAAAGCACTGAAGTCTCCGTCTCTAAAATTGCTGATTCCGATTTGGTATTTAACAGCTAGGAGCAATAAGATGAGGTATATATGGCTATGCTTTTTGCAGCTATGCCCACTAGGTGTGATCGAGAAGCAGCAGGATAGAAACCAGGGGACTTTCCTCCCTGCTGTTGTGTTTCTTATGTTTGTTTGTTTCATTTACACACTGAAAACAAAAAAACCCACGGTTTTTCCTTCTTGGATTTGGACAAATTTTTGTTTTTTGAGATGGGGTCTTGCTCTGTCTCCCAGGCTGGAGTGCGGTGGCACCATCTCGGCTCACTGCAGTCTCCACCTCCTGGGTTCAAGCGATGCTCCTGCCTCGGCCTCCAGAGTAGTGGGGATGACAGGTGCATGCCACTCCGCATCACTCATTTTTTTTTTAAGACAGAGTCTTGCTCTGTCGCCCAGACTGGAGTGCAGTGGTGCAGTCTCGGCAGCCTGCAGCCCCCATCTCCCAGGTCAAACTGATTCTCCTGCCTCAGCCTCCCGAGTAGCTGGGATTACAGGCACGTGCCATCATGCCCGGCTAATTTCTTCAATTTTTAGTAGAGACGGGGTTTTACCATGTTGGCCACGCTGGTCTCGAACTCCTGGCCTCAAGTGATCTGCCCACCTCAGCCTCCCAAAGTGCTGAAATTACAGGCCTGAGCCACTATGCCCAGCCATGACTAATTTTTTTTATTTTAGTAGAGATCGGGTTTCATCATGTTGGTCAGGCTGTGGTACAACTCCTGACCTCAGGTGATCCGCCTACCTTAGCCTCCCAAAGTGCTGGGATTACAGGCCTGAGCCACCGCACCTGGCCAACTAACTGGTAAAGCATTCTTACCAGTGCGGTGGCTCATGCCTGTAATCCCAGCACTTTGGGACGCCGAGGAGGGTAGATTGAGCTCAGGAGTTTGAGACCAACCTGGGAAACATGGTGAAACCCCGTCTTTACTAAAATAAAAAGAAATTAGGCCATGCGCCGTGGCTCACGTCTGTAATCCCAGCACTTTGAGAGTTTGAGGCAGATGGATCATGAGGTCAGGAGATAAGAGACCACCCTGGCCAAAATGGTGAAACCCCGTCTCTACTAAAATACGAAAAAATTAGCTGGGTGTGGAAGCGGGCACTTGTAGTCTGAAGCTACCCAGCAGGCTAAGGCAGGAGAATCACTTGAACCCAGGAGGCAGAGGTTGTAGTGTGCCAAGACTATGACACTGTACCTCAGCCTGGCAACAGAGCGCTCCGTCAAAAAAAAAAAAAATTAGCTGGGTATGGCGGCACGTGCCTGTAATCCCAGCTACTTTGGAGGCTGAGATAAGAGAACCGCTTGAACCAGGGAGGTGGAGGTTGCGGTGAGCTGTCGTCTCGCTGAGCCACTGCACTCGAGCCTGGGCGACAGAATGAGACTCCATCTCAAAAAAAGTAAAAAAAGAAGAAAGAAATTCTTACCCTTTTGCCGGCATTCCACACTTCCGGCTTCCCTTTCCTTGAGAGGCCCTCGTGACCCAGCTGGCTGCACCACAGCCCTGGGGGCCAAGCCGCAACACAAAGCTAAATTATCTTTTCCATTCTGGCCAGAGCAAAACACGTGCGGCAAAACATACACATTAGCCACACTGCTTAGCCCCGAATATCAAACTGGCCAGGCTCAAACTTGCCCCCCAGGTTGGGCCCCATTGTCTTTAATCCAGCCTCCGACCAGGAGTTTCAACTTGGTCTCTGGGCAAGATGGTCACCCTGAGTAACAGAAAAGATAAGAAAGGAAAGGAGACAGAGAAAAGCAGTGCCTGTGGCAGGCTGGGGACGGTGAGGAGCTTAGAGAGCCAGAGAAGATCCCCGCTTCCCATTGCGGCGACATGGAAAAGTTCAGGTGGCGGCTTGTCAGTAGCAAAGGGATCTTTTGCAGCAGTCCCATCAGCTCTCAACTTTCCCATTTTGGGGAGAAAAAAGCTGCCCATGTCCCGTGCTTCTGTACAGGCCTAATCCTGTAACCCACAGCCATCAGCAAGGCAGACTATTCCAAGGAGCATAGCAGTGAACATCCCATCGCACCAAACCCATTTTAGCCAAGAGGGACTTTACTGAGAGGCCTCTAACCCCCTAAATCTTAGGAATCCTTCCTAAATTGAGCATCTAACCAAAGGTTGGTCACGCATCCTTGCCTTTTATTGACAGGAGCCTTTAACCTTCTCTGTCTTGGGAGAGACTCGACCTCCTCTAAGTTGGATCTTTAAACCAATCACATTCTTTATCTGGGTATATGTTACTCAAAGCCAGATTTTCCTCTGCGTTGGGGGTCTCTTCATTGTCGATGAAAAGAGTCAAACTCTGTAGACTATTTGAAGAGACTTATTCTGAGCCAAATATGAGTGACCACGGACTGTGACACAGCCCTGAGGAGGTCCTGAGAACACGTGCCCAAGGTGGTTAGGGTACAGCTTGGTTTTATACATTTTAGGGAGGCATGAGAATCAATCAAATACATTAAAGATGGGCTGGGCACGGTGGCTCACGGCTGTAATCCCAGCACTTTGGGAGGCTGAGGCAGGCAGATCACAAGGTCAGGAGATCGAGACCATCCTGGCCAGCATGGTGAAACCCGGTCTCTAGTAAAATACAAAAAGTTAGCCAGGTATAGTGGTGCACATCTGTAGTCCCAGCTACTCGGGAGGCTGAGGCAGAGGAATGGCTTGAACTTGGGAGTCAGAGGTTGCCGTGAGCCGAGATCAAGCCACTGCACTGCAGAACGGTGAAGAGCAAGACTCCGTCTCAAAAAAAAAAAAAAAAAAAAAAAAAAAAAAAAAAAGAAATACAATGGTTTGGGCCGGCCGTGGTGGCTCACGCCTGCAATCCCAGCACTCTGGGAGGCTGAGGTGTGTGGATCACAAGGTCAGGAGTTTGAGACCAGCCTGGCCAATATGGTAAAACCCATCTCTACTAAAAATACAAAAATTAATAGGGCATGATGCTGTGCGCCTGTAGTCCTAGCTACTCAGGAGGCTGAGGCCGGAGAATCGCTTGAACCCAGGAGGCGGATGTTGTAGTGAGCCGAGATCACGCCACCGTACTCCAGCCTGGGTGACAGAGTGAATCTCCCTCTCAAAAAAGAAAAAAAAAGTAAAAGAACAAAAGAATGGCTACTCCATAGACAGAGCAGGCCTAAGGGCTGCTGGTTGGCCATTTTATGGTTATTTATTGATTATTTACGAAACAAAGGGTGAATTATTCATGTCTCTGTTTTTTTTAGACCATATAGTGTAACTGCCTGAAGTTGCCATGGCATTTGTAAACTGTCATGGCATTGATGGGAGTGTAGTGGGGACAACCAGAGGTCACTCTTACCGCCATCTTGGTTTTGGTGGGTTTTAGCCAGCTTCTTTACTGCAGCCTAGTTTGTCAGCAGCATCTTTATGGCCTGTGTCTTGTGCTGACCTCCCATTGTACCAGAGCGAGCACAGAAAGTCAACACCAAGACAAAAGTATGCCAAACTGCAGGGTCCTTATTGCCGGCGGCCACTGAGGACTCGAGTCTCTCCAACCCGTGGTCCCGAAAGGACGGTGTCAAGACCTTTTATACCCGTAAAGCACCTCCTGGGCGGGGGTGGGGGCGAGGGCCAGGGGACTTTGGACATTCTGGTTGTTACTTAAGTGGTTCACAGAAGTCAAGATAAGCATAGTTTACACATTGCCTGGGTAGGGTGGAAATCACAGACCTTAGCTACTTATTACAAGTCGCAGGGGCGGAGATGGCGTGGGTTTGGACTGCTCGCCTGTCACGTCAGCCGGGGTATGGTTGAGGCATGCAGTTTTATGGGGCTTTTATCATGTCACGCTATCTCATCCTGTGACTTAGAATGCCTTAACCTTCTGGGAATGCAGCCTCCTTTTACCCAGCCCCTTTTCAAGATGAAGTTGCTCTATTAAACGCTTCTGAAGGGTGTGGTTTCTTAACACAAAGGGATTGCAGATGGGGTTAGGTCCCTGTTCCACCAGGCTGGCTCCTTCCCAGTTCCTGTTTAATAGAGCCCCACAGATTAGAAATTATCTGCCAGAAATGTGCCCCCCCACAAAAAAAAAAAGAAAAAAATTATCCTTTAGGGGTCATGCAGCTAGAGGTCACACGACTCTAAACGTCCTCAATTGTTCCTCGGGATAATATCACTATTGTAAAACCTGAGCTTGGTGCTGGAGATGTTTTTCAGACCCTGAACTTGATGGGTCTGATGGCACCACCCAGATGGGTGAACTGGCTCAGCTGATCTTGGGGCCCCACGCTGCCCCAGGAACTGACTTAGCACAAGAGAACAACTTTGACTCCCTCTGATTTCATCTCCAACCCAGCCAGTCAGCACTCCTCACTTCATGGCCCCCATCACCAAATTATCCTCAAAAAACCCCAGTCTTGGGAGGCAGAGATTGCAGTGAGCTGAGATCGCGCCATTGCACTCCAGCCTGGGCAACAGGAGCAAAACTCCATCTCAAAAAGCAAACAAGCAAGACCTGGCGCGGTGGCTCACGCCTGTGATCCCAGCACTTTGAAAGGCCGAGGCGGGTGATCACGAGGTCAGGAGATTGAGACCATTCTAGTTAACCCGGTGAAACCCATCTCTACTATGAATACAAAAATTAACCGGGCGGGGTGGTGTGTGCCTAGTCCCAGCTACTTAGGTGGCTGAGGCAGGAGAATCACTTGAACCCGGGAGGCAGAGGTTGCAGTGAGTCAAGATCACACCACTGCACTCCAGTGTCGGCGACAAAGTGAGACTCTGTCTGAAAAAAACACAAAAAACAGCAACAAAAAAAACCACAAATGAAAACAAATCCTGTCTCCAAATTTTCATGGAGACCGATGTGAGTAATGATAAGACTGTGGTCTGCTGTTCATCCAACTCTGTGTGAATAAGACTGTTTTTCTTTTGCAAGTCCCCTGTCCTGATAAATTGGCTCTATCTGGGTAGTGGGCAAAATAAACCCGCTGGGTATACACATTCATTTTAACAATACAGTAATGGTTATTAACCTTTGTATTAATCTCTGCTTCCAGTAGAGGAATTTTGCATCTGAAGGACCATTTGAAATGATAGGTAAATTTGGATCTGTAGCCTTTGGGAGCATCTACACTAAATCTCAAATGTTTTTCCATACGCTAGGGTAATCAGTTATATCTAATAATCCCAAGAAATTTCAGTATGACTTCTAAGGAAAGGCAGGATGATCCTCTGCTCAGTAGAAAGATGTGCCATCTTTTATTTATTTTTATTTAATTAATTTTCTGGTGGGGGGGAAATTCAGTTTATGTAATATGTTTCTTAGTAATGGAATCGTGGGAAAGAACAAAATGGGCTCTGGGCCTCACATTGCTTTGGGGAAGGCTCAGGCTTCCCGGAATCCCTCGTCCCGCCCACTTTGGGGACTTAAGGGTGGGCTGGGGACAGAGAGGGACAAGGCACCTGCGCTGCTTCGTTCCCGGCCGCCCCAGGTCTGTCCCGCTCAGGCCTCTGCGGCCCCTTTTCTAATTAATTATTTTTTTAATTATGATTATTTTTTTTTCCGAGACGGAGTCTTGCTCTGTCGCCCAGGCTGGAGTGCAGGGATGCGATCTTGGCTCACTGCGACCTCCACCTCCCGGGTTCAAGCAATTCTGCCTCAGCCTCCCGAGAAGCTGGGATTACAGGCACGCGCCACCACGCCCTGTTAATTTTTGTATTCATAGTAGAGATGGGGTTTCACTATGTTGGCCAGACTGGTCTCGAACTCTTGATCTCGTGATCCTCTCGCCTCAGCCCCCGCAAAGTGTTAGGATTACAGGCGTGAGTCACCGCTCTGGCCCTTTTTTTTTTTTTTTTTTTTAAGAGACAGGGTTTCACTATGTTGGTCAGGCTGGTCTCGAACTCTTCATCTCGTGATCCTCTCGCCTCGGCCCCCGCAAAGTGCTAGGATTACAGGCGTGAGTCACCGCTCTGGCCCTTTTTTTTTTTTTTTTTTTTTTTTTAAGAGACAGGGTTTCACTATGTTGCTCAGGCTGGTCTCGAACTCCTGACCTCGAGTGATCCACCCGCCTCGGCCTCCCAAAGTGCTAGGATTACAGGCGTGAGCCCCCACGCCCAGCCATGGCCCTTATTTTTATTTGTTAGAGAAGAGGTCCCGCTTTTTTGCCCAGGCTGGAGTGCGGTGGCACGATCTCGGCTCACCGCAGCTTCAAACTCCTGAGCTCAAGCGATCCTCCCCGCTCAGGCCCCCTAACCCTAAGGCAGCTCGGATCACAGGCCCGGCCAGCCACACTCCACTAATATTTTTTATTTTTTGTAGAGACATAATTTTGCTTTGTTGCCCAAGCTCATCTCTAACTCCTGGCCTCACATGATCCTTCTGATCTGGCCTCCCAAACTGCTGGAATTACCGGTGTGAGCCACCACGCCGGTCAGGATGCGCCTCTTAAGCATACTCCTGAGGTGGAGCTGGTTTTTCCCTGCAGGGGTGCTTCCGGGAAGCGCGGTTTTTAAGCCTCCTTGTTACTTAGAGAACTACATTACCCAGCAAACTCCGCGTCGAATGACGGCGTGGAAGAGCCGGGAGCGCGCAGAAGAAAGGCGTTTCCTGTTTGCGCGTGACAATGGGTCCGGACTTCCGGCGCCCTCTAGTGGCGGCCATTTTGATTTGTGTTGGTTTCGTCAGTCAGTGAGAGGCTCCTGAGCGCCGGGTCGGGTCTGCGGCGACTGAACTCAGAAGGCGGAAAGCAGTTGTCTTCCGCTGCACAGAGGCAAACCTGGAGCTCTGCGACGGCGCCCAGCGTGACCCGCTCCTGGGCCAGGATAGGGATCGCCCAGCCGTGTCTCTTGGCTGCTTGCCGTCTCTTCCCGACCCTACTTAAAAGCACGTGGTTCGATGGCGGCGGCCACCCCGAGGCTCTCGGCTCAGGTAATTGTGGCGCCTTCCGTGCCCTCAGAACACCTCACCCTCACCTAAAAGCAGCGAGGCAGCGGCGCCTGCTCACGACTCTGCAGCCGGGTCGCCGTCATCGGGACACAGGCGCTCGCGGGAGGGGCCCCATTTCTGACACCCGTGGGGTAAGGTGGGGAGAGCGACAGGCACAGGAACTGACCACGATGCCTGACTAATTTTCATATTTTTAGTAGAGAAGGGGTTTCACCACGTTGACCAGGCTGGTCTCGAACTCCTGACCTCAGGTGATCCACCGGTATCGGCCTCCCAAAGTGTTGGGATTACAGGCGTCAGCCACTGTGCTGGGCCAGCCTAATCTTTTATAGTCATAGAATCTTTGGTGAGAACTGATAGTGGAAGAGTGTGCTTGTTTGTGACGTTGCCTGGTTAGATCCAGTCTTTATTTTTTTTTATTTTGAGAGAGTCTCGCTCTGTTGCCCAGGCTGGAGTGCAGTGACATGATCTCAGCTCACTGCAATCTCTGCCTCCCGGGTTCAAGCGATTATTCTGCCTCAGCCTTCCAAGTAAGTGGGACTACAGGTATGTGCCACTACGTTCGGCTAATTTTTTGTATTTTTAGTAGAGACGGCGTTTCACCATGTTTCCCAGGCTGGTTTTGAACTCCCAAGATCAGGCAATCCACCCGCCTTGGCCTCCCAAAGTGCTGGGATTTTAGGCCTGAGCCACTGCACCCAGCTATCTTTATTTTTTTCACTTTTTGTTTGTTTTGTTTTTTGAGACGAGATCTTGTTTTGTCATCCAGCTGGAGTGCAATGGCACGATCTCAGCTCACTGCAACCTCTACCTCCCGGGTTCAAGCGATTCTCCTGCCTCAGCCTCCTGAGTAGCTGGGATTACAGGCGTGCGCCACTGCGCCAGCACAGCCAGCTAATTTTTGTCTTTTTAATAGAGATGGGGTTTCACCATGTTGGCCAGGCTGGTCTCCAACTCCTGACCTCAGGTGATCGTCCACCTAGGCCTCCCAAAGTCCTGGAATTAACAGGCGTGAGCCACCATGCCCTGCATTTTTGTTGTTGTTTATTAAACAAAACATCTTACCCTTGATGGCAGAGGGCCCTGTGAAAAACAAATAGTCTTTTCCTAAGGTGGAGTTATGTCACTGGTGCTCTATACAAGGGACAGGATCAAAGTCCGAATTTTAAAGGTTTTCCAAAGGCAAATCAAAGGAAGAACAGAGTGGTGAGAGTTGATGAGCCTTGGGGCCCTGGGAGGTTGAATCTTTGTTGTAGATCGCACAGGTGGTAGAGATGACATTTTACATTGATGCATGCGAGTCAGACAGCCAATCAGCTCCCATGACTCCAGGGCCAAGAAAGGGTACCTGGAGGCCTGAGCTTATCAAATCCCATCAGGGACACATTCCTGTAATGTCTGCCTCTCCTCCAGGCACTAGTGTATAGAAGCATTTAAGGAATCTAGAAAAAGAAGTCGAGAGTGTTCCCTTCCCTTACTGGTCCTGACCCGGACCCATATATCCTCTAGCTTGTGGTGTCGTGGAACTCTTTTTCAAATTTATTTATTTATTTTTTTTTTGAGATGAGTTTCATTCTTGTTGCCCAGGCTGGAGTGCAATGGCGAGATCTCGGCTCACTTCAGCCTCCACCTCTCAGGTTCAAGCGATTCTCCTGACTCAGCCTTCTGAGTAGCTGGGATGACAGGTACGCACCACCATACCCAGCCAATGTTTGCTATTTTTAGTAGAGACAGGATTTCACCATGTGTTGGCCAGGCTGGTCTTGAACTTCTGACCTCAGGTGATCCACCTTCTTCGGCCTCCCAAAGTGCTGGGATTACAGGTGTGAGCCACCACACCTGGCTTCTTTTTTTTTTGAGACAGAATCTTGCTGTGTCACCCAGGCTGGAATGCAGTGGTGTGATCTTGGCTTGCTTCAGCCTCCGTCTCCTGGGTTCAGGTGATTCTCCTGCGTCAGCCTCCTGAGTAGCTGGGACTGTAAGCCTGCACCACCACACCCAGTTAATTTTTGTATTTTCAGTAGAGACGGGGTTTCACCCCGTTAGCCAAGCTGGTCTTGAACTCCTGACCTCGTTATCTATCCGCCTCAGCCTCCCAGTTTTTTTTTGTTCAACATTTTCTTTTTTTTTTTTGAGATGAGGTTTTGCTCTTGTCACCCAGGGTGCAATGGCACAATCTCGGCTCACTGCAACTTCCACTTCCAGGGTTCAAGCAATCCTCCTGCCTTAGCCTCCCGAGGAGCTGGGATTACAGGTGCCTGCCACCACGCCTGGTCGATTTTTTGTATTTTCAGTAGAGACGAGGTTTCACCATGTTTGCCGGGGTGGTCTCTAACTCCTGACCTCAGGTGATCCACCCAGCTCAGCCTCCCACAGCGCTGGGATTACCAGGCATGAGCCACTGTACCCAGCATTTTCTTTTTTTCTAACTGCAACCTCCGCCACCCGGGTTCAAGCGATTCTCCTGCCTCAGCCTTCCAAGTAGCTGGGACTACAGGCATGTGCCACCATGCCAGACTAATTTTTTGTATTTTAGTAGAGATGGGGTTTCACCATGTTGCTCAGGATGGTCTCGATCTCCTGACCCTGTGACCTGCCTGCCATGGCCTCCCAGAGTGCTGGGATTACAGGCATGAGCCACCCTGCCAGGCCTAGATGAGATATTTTGATACAGGCATGCAGTATGTAATAATCATACCAGGGTTAATTTACCATTTGTGTTTCAAAGAATTCAATTATACTCTTTTTGTTATTTAAAAACGTACAATTAAGTTGGCTGGGCGTGGTGGCTCTTGTCCGTAATCCAGCACTTTGGGAGTCTGAGGTGGGCGGATCACCGGAGGTCAGGAGTTCGAGACCAGCCTGGCCAACATGAAGAAACCCCGTCTCTACTAAAAATACAGAATTAGCTGGGTGTGGTGGTGCGTGCCTGTCATCCCAGCTGCTTGGGAGGCTTCGGCAGGAGAATTGCTGGAACCCAGGAGGCGGAGGTTGCAGTGAGCTGCGATGGCGCCATCGCACTCTAGCCTGGGCAAGGAGAGCGAAATCCTGTCTCAAAAATAAAAAAAAATAAAAAAAGTACAATTACGTTATTTTTACTGTAGTCATCCTGTTGTGCTAGCAAATACTTATTCCTTCTTTCTAACTATAGTTTTTGTACCCATTCACCGTCCCCCGTTTCCCCTAACCTGACCCCACGCCTACTGCTCTTCGCAGCCTCTGGTAGCTATCCTACCCTCTGTGTTCATGAGTTAAATTGTTTTAATTTTTAGCTCCCACAGAATGTGAGAACATGTGATGTCTTTCTGTGCTTGTCCTATTTCACTTAACACAGTGACCCTGAGTACCATCCATGCTGTTGCAAATGACGGGATCTCATTCTTTGCTATGGCCACGTAGTACTTCATCGTGAATATGTGCCACATTTTCTTCATCCATTTATTTGTTATAAGCATTTAGCTTACTTCCAAATCTTAGCTGCTGTGAACAGGGCTGCAGGAAAATGGGAGTGCAGACACCTCTGTGAGACACCGGATTCCTTTTGGATATACACCCAGCAGTGGAACTGCTGGATTATGTGGTAGTTTAATGGATTATATGATAGTTTTTTTGAGAAACCCCCAGCTGTTCTCCATAGTGGTTGTTCTAATTTACCTTCCCACCAACGGTGTACAAGAGTTCCTTTTCTTCACACCCTCACCAGCGTTTGTTATTGCCTGTGTTTTGGATATAAACAAGCTGTTTGGACAGGGTAACGTGATATGCATCCTCCGATTACCACTGATGTTGGGCACCGTTTCCGATACGTGTTTACTGTTTGTATGTTGTCATCTTTTGTTTGTTTGTATTTTTGAGACAGGATCTTGCTGTGGTCACCCAAGCTGGAGTGCTGTAGTGTGACGAGGACTCGTTGCAGCTTCGACCACAGGACTCAGGCAATCCTCCTGCGCCAGCCTCCCAAGCGGGTGGGACTATATGCCTGGCTAGGTTTTTTTTTTTTTTTTGAGATGGGGTTTCACCATGATGGCCAGGCTGGTCTTGAACTCCTGACCTCAGATGATCCACCCACCTCGGCTTCCCATCGTGCTAGGATTACAGGCATGAGCCACCGCGCCTGGCCCAGCTGCCTGGCTAGTTTTTAAACTTTTTCTTAGAGATGGGGTCTCAGTGGTTAAACATGGTGGTTACAAACTCCTAGGCTTAAGCAGTCTTCCTACCTCAGTCTCCCAAAGTGCTAGGATTACAGCTGGGAGCCACCACGCCTGGCTATATGTATTCTTTTGAGAAATGTCTGTTCAAATTTTTAAATGGGATTATTAGAGTTTTCCCTAAAGAGTTGTTTGAACTCTTTATATATTCTGGTTATTAATGCCTTTGCAGATGGGCAGATGGGTAGTTTGCAGATATTTTCTCCTATTCTATGGGTTGTCTCTTTTTTTATTTTTAATTTTTTAATTTTTAAAAATTATTTTATTTTTATTTATTTATTTTTTCTTTGGGGCTAAGGGGTTGTCTCTTTACTTTATTGATTGTTTTCTTTCTTGTTTTGTTTTGTTTTTTTTTTGAGATGAATTCTTGCTTTGTTGCCCAGGCTGGAGTGCTGTGGCGCCATCTGGGTTCATTGCAACCTCTGCTTTGCAGGTTCAAGCGATTCTCCTGCCTCAGCCTCCTGAGTAGCTGGAATTATAGGTGCCTGCCACCATGCCCGTCTAATTTTTTGTGTTACTAGTAGAGACGGATTTTTCACCATGTTGGCCAGACTGGTCTCGAACTCCTGACCTGGTGATCCACCCACCTTGAACTCCCAAAGCGCTAGGATTACAGGTATGAGCTACTGTGCCCGGCCTGTTAATTGTTTGCTGTGCAGAAGGCTGAGACGGGAGAATTGCTTGAACCCGGGAGGCAGAGGTTGCAGTGAGCCAACATTGTGCCTCAGCCTCCTGAGTAGCTGGGATTATAGGCATGCACCACCACACCCAGCTAATTTTTTTGTATTTTTAGCAAACACAGGGTTTCACTATATCGGCCAGGCTGGTCTTGAACTCCTGACCTCGTGATCCGCCTGCCTTTTCCTCCTGAAGTGCTGGGATTACAGACGTGAGCCACTGGGCCTAGCCCTTGGATTCCTTTATGGTTTAATTCTGATAGGGTTGTATGTGTCTAGGAATTTATGCATTTCTTTAAACTGTTCCAAATTACTGGCATATTGTTGCTCAAAATAGTCACTAATGATCTTTTGAGTTTCTGTAGTAACACTTGTTATGTCTCCTTTTCTCATCACTGATTTTATTTATTTGGGTCTTCCTTTTTTTCACAGTTTGGCTAAGAAGGTTTGTCAGTTTTGTTTATCTTTTCAAAAGGCCAACTCTTTGCTTCATTGATCTTTTGTATTGTTTTTTTTATTTCAATTTCATTTATTTCTGCTCTGATTTTTACTATTTCTTCTACTAATTTTGGGTTTGTTTTGTTCTTGCTTTTCTTTTTTGAGATGGAGTCTCATTCTGTCACTCAGGCTGGAGTACAGTGGTGTGGTCTTGGCTCACTGCAACCTCCACCTCCCGGATTCAAAGGATCCTTCTGCCTCAGCCTCCTGAGCAACTGGGACTACAGGCGAGCGCCACCATGCCCAGCTAATTTTTGTGTTTTTAGAAGAGACGGGGTTTCACCATATTGGCCTTGAACTCCTGACCTCCTGATTTGCCTGCCTTAGCCTCCCAAAGTGCTCAAATCACAAGCATGAGCCACTGCGCCTGGCTACTCTGGCTCTTCTAGTTCTTTAAGATGCATCATTAGTTTGTTTATTTGAAGGTTTTTTTCTTTTTGTGGGGGGATAGAGTTTCGTTCTTGTTGCCCAGGCTAGAGTGCAGTGGCGAAATCTCGCTTCACTGCAACCTCTACTTCCCGGGTTCAAGCAATTCTCCTGCCTCAGCCTCCCAAGTAGCTGGGATTACAGGTGCCTCCCAGCATGCCCAGCTAATTTTTTATATTTTTAGTAGAGACGGGGTTTCACTGTGTTGGCCAGGCTGGTCTTGAACCCCTGACCTCACTATCCACCCGCCTCAGCCTCCCAAAGTGCTGGGATTACAAGTGTGAGCCACTGCGCCCACTGATTTTGTATTTTTAGTAGAGACAAGGCTTCTCCGTGTTGGTCAGTCTGGTCTTGAACTCCTGACCCACCTCAGCCGCCCAAAGTGGTGGGATTGTAGGCGTGAGCCACC
>PVKP010038269.1:0-21010 GCA_004027715.1 Plecturocebus donacophilus
TGAAAGAGAGAAAGAAAGAGGAAGAGAAAGAGGGAGAGAGAATGGGATTCTTGTTTTATTGCCCAGGCTAGAATACAGTCTAAAAATGGGTATTAAAAATCTCTTTTATGCCAATAATTGTGCTTAACAATGGAGACAGGAAGGAATAAGGGATGAAAATAACAAATAAGCAGCCAACCAATATTTTATTTAAACCTGTGAAATGCTATGCAATTGCTGGGGAGTGAATTACTTCCAGTTATGTGGTCACTTTTAAAATAGGTATAATGCGATACTGAGAAAAATGTATGTTTTGTGGATTTGTGGGAGGAGAGTTCTGTAAGTATTTGTTAAGTTTAGTTGTTCCAGGTCTGAGTTCAAGTCCTGGATATCCTTGTTGATTTTCTATCTCGTTGATCTATGTAATATTGACAGTGTAGTGTTAAAGTCTCCCACTATTATTGTAAGTGCAGTGGTTTTGTGTCTGTTGGCCTCCATCCGGGAGGTGGCACTTTCAAAAGCACATCAGCTCCAGTAGGATAGGGAGGATCAGACGGTAGGTGGAGCTATTGCACTTCCAAGAAATAACGTCTTTTGTCTCCAATACCTGGGCAGGTAGAGAAAGACCATCAGGTGGGGGCAAGGTTAGTCATGTCTGAGCTCAGACTCTCCATGGGTAGGGCTTGCTGCAGCTGCTATGGGGGATGAGGGTATGGTTCCCATGGCAATGGAGTTATGTTCCAGAGGAATTATGACTGCCTCTGTTGCATCACACAGGTCACCAAGGAAGGAGGGGAAAGTCACAAGCCTCCTCCAGCTCCCATGCAGCCCACAACCCAAAAGGCCAGTCTCACTGCCATCGTGTTCTCCCAACAGCACCAGGTTTATTTCCAGACAACCGGTGAGCAGGGCTGAGAACTTGCCTTGGGCTATAAGCCTTCCACCTGAGAAAGCAAGCAGAAGCACAGTTGGTTAGCTGTCCCACAGGACCTTCAGTGGCAATCCATCTCCTTCAAAGGGTCTGTGGATTTCCTTGCTTTCCTGACATGTTCCTGTATTTCTTGTAGCAAAAGTTTACAATGGGGGTATCTTCAAAGGCTGCTCTGTCCAACCGGGAGCTTCAAGTTAATCCCACCTTGTGTCCAACCATTTTTCCCTCTCTGAAGGGCTTAAGTCTTTAACTCATCTTGAGTTGATTTTTGTATATGGTGTAAGGAAGAGGTCCAGTTTCAATCTTCTGCACGTGGCTAACCTGTTATCCCGGTATTATTTATTGAATAGAGAGTCTTTTCCCCATTGCTTATTTTTGTTGAATTTTTTGATGATCAGATGGTTGTAGATAGGTGGCATTGTGTCTGGTCTCTCTATTCTATTTCATTGGTCTATGTGGGGTTTTTTTGTACCAGTACCATGTTGTCTTAGTCACTGTAGACTTGTAGCATAGTTTGAAGTCAGGAAATGTAATGCTGCCCGTTTTGTTCTCTTTGCTTAATTGCTTTGGCTATTTGGGTTCTTTTTTGGTTCCATATAAATTTTTAAATAGTTGTTTTTAATTCTGTAAAGAATGTCAACAGCCATTCAATACAATGAACATTGCATTGAATTCAGTGCTGCCCTGTTATAAAAGAAAATAAAACCAGACTGAATTCAGCTGACATTAGCCCATTTGAGGGAATATTTAAACCAGCCCTAGGCAGAGGAGAATTTCCCATCCTAGCAGTCAGAATTTGAGTTTCTGCAAACCTTGACACCTCAGGCTTGAATTGAATCTATAAATTGATTTGGGCAGTATGGCCATGTTAGTAATATTGATTCTTTCTATCCATGAGCATGGAATATTTTTCCGCTTGTTCATGTCATCTCTGATTTCTTTCAGCAGTGTTTTGTAATCCTTGTCGTAGAGTTATTTCACCTTCCTGGGTACCTGTTTTCCTAGGTATTTTTTTTTTCTTTTTGTGACTATTGTGAATGGGATTGAGTTCTTGATTTGGGTGTCACCTTGGGCATTCTTGGTATATAGAAATTCTACTAATTTTCGTACATTGATTTTGTTTCCATAAACTTTGCTGAAGTTGTTTATCACATCAAGGAGAATTTGGGCAGAAACTACAGTGTTTCCTAAGTATCGAATCATATAATCTGTGAAGATAGTTTGATTTTCTCTCTTTCTACTTAGATGTTTTTGATTTCTTTCTCTTTCCTGATTGCACTTGCCAATAGTTCCAATATTGTGTTAAATAGGAGAGGTAAGAGTGGGCATCCTTGTCTTCAAGTTCATAAAGGGAATGATTCCAGCTTTGGCCTATTCAGTATAATGTTGGCCGTGGCTTTGTCATAGATGCTTATTATTTGTAGGTATGTTCCTTCATTGCCTAGTTTGTTGAGGGTTTTTAACAGGAAGGGATGTTAAATTTTATCAAAAGCCTTTTCTTCATCTATTGAGATGATCCTGTGGTTTTGTGTTATGTTTATGTGATGACTCACATTTATTGATTTGTATGTGTCGGGCCAACTTCATATCTAAAGAATAAAGCCTACTTCATAGTGATGAATTAGCTTTTTGCTGTTCTACTGGATTCAGTTTTCTAGTATTTTGTACCAAATACACTCTTGGCCCACAGTGCAATGAAATAGAAATCAATACTAAGAAAATCACTCAAAACCATACAACTGCATGAAATTCAAACAAGGTTTAATTCCTGCTTCTGAATAACTTTTGGGTAAATAATGAAATTAAGGCAGAAATCAAGAAATTCTTTGAAACCAATGAGGACAAAGACAAAACATACCAGAATCTCTGGGACATAGCTAAGGCAGTGTTAAGAGGGAAGTTTATAGCAAGAAACAACCACATCAAAAGGAAAGATCTCAAATTAACAAATTAACATCACATCTAGAGGAACTAGAGGAAGAAGAAAAAGCCAACCCCACAGCTAGCATAAGACAGGAAATAATCAAAATATAAAAGCTGAACTGAAGGAAATCGAGACGTCAAAAAACATACAGGCAGGGCAAGATGACAGAAGAGAAGATTCCATTGATCAGCCGCCATGCAAGGACAACAATTTAAAAACTGTCTACACACAAATAAAAGTAACTTCATAAAGAAAAAAAAAACAAATCTGGTGGGCACTCCCAGTGCCTGGTTTTAACTTCATATCAATTAAAGAGGCTCTGAGGAGGTAGGAAAAAAAGAACAGTCTTGAATTGCTGATGCCGCTATTTCCCCCAACCCCCACCGTGGTAGCAGCAGCATGCAGAGAGAGACTTTATGTGCTTGGGAGAGGGAGAGTGGAGCAATAATGAGACATTGCATTAAATTCAGTGCTGCCCTGTTATAGCAGAAAGTAAAACCAAACCAAACTCAGCTGACATCAACCCATGGAGGGAATATTTAAACCAGCCCTAGGCAGAGAATTGCCCTCCCAGCAGTCAGAATTTGTTTCTGCAAGCCTTGCCACTTCAGGCTGGAGTGCTCTGGGGCTCTAAATAAATTTGAAAGTCAGTCTAGGCCACAAGGCCTGCATCCAAAGGCAAGTCCTAATGCTGAACTGGGCCCAGAGCCAATGGACTGGGGATGTGGAGGCACACAACCTACTGATCCCCCAGCTGGGGCAGCTAAGGGAGTGCTTACATCACCCCTCCCCTAATCCCAAGCTGCACATCTTGCAGCTCCAAAGAGCCTTTTCTTTTCTAGATGAGGAGAGAAGAGGGATTGTGGGAGAAAAATGTGTCTTGTATCTTGGATACTAGCTGCATTTCAGTAAGATAGGGCACCAGAGTTGTGCAGAGTCTTTTCCAGGCCCTAGATCCTGTTCATTTCTACACACACCCTAAGTCAGAAGGGAACCCGCTGCCTTGAAGGGAGGAGACCTGTTCTGGCAACATTCATCACCTGCTAACTGAAGAGCCCTTGGGTCCTGAATGACTAGCAGTGATACCCAGGTACTACATGAAGGGTGTTGGGTGAGTCTCTGAGATTTGCTGGCTTCAGGGGAGTCTCCACACATTACCAGCTATAGCAACTGACTCTTGGGAGAGAATCCTTCTGCTCGAGAAAAGTAGAGGGAAGAGTAAAGGGGGCTTCATTTTGCACCATAAGTACTAGCTCTGCCACAAGGGGATAGAGTACCAAGCAGGCTCTTGGGATCCCCAATTATAGGTCTTGGCTGTTGGGCAGCAATTCTGGACTTGCCCTGGGCCAGAGGGGTGCCCCAAAGGGTGAGTCCTAGTCCAGACAGCATTCACCACAAGCTGACTGAAGAGCCATTGGACCTTTGGGGAACATCAGCAGTAGCTCAGCAGTACTCCTCCTGGGCCTATGGTGGTGGGACCCTGGGGAAAGGATCCTCCATCTTTGGAAAGTGGAGGGAAGAGTGAGAAGGGCTCCATCTTGTGGCTTGACTGCCAGTTTAGCTGCAGCACAATAGAACACTTCTAAGATTTTTGGCTCTTCTCCTTGTCTTCCAGATGGCACCTTTGAATCCATCTGAGGCCTCAGGAAACTTGTCACCCTGAAGATATGCATACAAGCCTGGCTGGCTTTGCACTTGCTGATTGTAGAGCCCCAGGGCTTTAAACAAGCGTAAGCCACAGCCACAATGTGGTTACAGCAGGCCTTGGTGTAAGACCCAGTGCTGCAGTGGCTTCAGTTCTGACCCAGTGTAGTCCTGGTGGTGTTGGCAACAGGGTTGCTTGTTTCATACCACCCCTACCTCCTGGTGGCTCAGAATAGAAAGAGATCCTCTGTTTGGAAGGGAAGAGAATAAGAGTTTCTGCCTGGTAATCAAGAGAATTCTTCTGGATTTTGTTCAAGAACTTTTACCTCTTTAAGTCTGTAAGAACCAGAGTGTTAATGGTCTTGGGATGCCCCTGAAAGCAGATACAGATTGGATCACAACATCCAAGTCCTTTTGAACATCTGCAAAGCCTTCCAAAGAAGGATGGGTACTAACAAGCCCATACTGAGAAAACTAAAATAAATACTGGACTCTTCAATGCCCAGAACCAAAGAACATCTACAAATATCAACACCATCAAGGAAAAGACGACCTCACAAAATGAACTAAATAAGCCACTGGGGACCAGTCCTGAAGCAACAGAGATATATGTGACTTCTCAGACAGAAAACTCAAAATAATCTGTTTTGAGAAAATTCAAGAAAATGTGGACAAGAAATTTAGGATTCTATCAAATCAATTTAACAAAGACATTGAAATATATATTTTTAAATCAAACAGAAATCCTAGAGCTGACAAATGCAATTGGCATACTGAAAAATGCATCAGAATCTTTTAATATGAAAATTGATCAAGCAGAGGAAAAAAATTTGTGCACTTAAAGATACGCTATTTGAAAATACATAGTCACAGGAGACACAAGAAAAGATTTTAAAAATGAAGCAAGCCTACAAAATTTAGAACATAGCCTCAGGACCAAATCTAAGAGTTTAATGTAGAGGTAGAGATAGGGATAGAAAGAATATTCAAAAAGATAATAACAGGGAACTTCCCAAACCTAGAGAAAGATTTCGATATCCAAGTGCAAGAAGGCTATAGAACACCAAGCAGATTTGACCCAAAAAAAGACTATCTGAAGACATTTCATAATCAAACTCCCAAAGGTTAAGGATAAGTAAAGAGCCTAAAAGCAGCAAGAAAAAAGAAACAAATAACATGCAATGTGGCTCCTCCAGTACATCTGGCAGCAGATTTCTCAGTGAAAAAATTTACTGGCCAGCAGAGAATGGCATGACATATTTAAAGTGCTGAAGGAAAAAAAAAAAAAAAAAAGCTTTTGCCTTAGAATAGTATATCTGGCAAAAAAAAAAAAAATCCTTCAAACATAAAGAAGAAATAAACACTTTCCCACACAAACAAAAGCTGAGGGATTTCATCAACACCAGAGTTGTCCTACAAGAAATGCTAAAGAGAGTAGTTCAATCAGAAAGGAAAGGACATTCATGAGCAAAAAGTAATCACATGAAAGTACAAAACTCACCAGTACACAGCAAAACCCAGAATATTATAACATTCTAACTGTACTGTTGCAGTGTTGTTAGAAAACAAAAATCTAATAATCCAATCACAAATGGGAAAATTATAACCATAGCTACCTCACATTTAATCCCTATCAACCAATAATCTGTTGTCTATTTCAAAAATGTTGTCATTTCAAAAGTTATATAAATAGAATCATATGATATTTAGCTCATTTCACTCGGCATAACTTCCTGAAGATTCATCTAAATCATAGTGTAAATCAATTGTTCATTTTCTTTTAATGTTTTTATTATATGGTATGTGCGTTCCATGATTTTTTGAACATTTACCTGTTGAGACACTTCTGTACGGATATCAACGTTTTACCTACTATAAATAAAGTTACTATGAACATTCATGTTCAAGTTTTTGTGTGAATATAAATTTTCATTTATCTAGAAAATGTCCAAGAGGCAATTGTAGAGTGATATGGTAACTGCGAGTTTAGTGGAAACTAAAAAAATCTAAACTTTTTTTAGAGTGGCTGTATAATTTTATATTGTAAGCAGCAAATATATGAGTAATCTAGATCTTTTATTTTCTCACCAGTGTTTGTTGTTGCTGCTATTTTTACTTTGGCTATTCTGACAGTTATGCAGTTATATCTCGTTGTGATTTTTAACTTGTATTGCTGATCACTAAATGATGTTGAACGTCTTTTCATGTACTTATCTGTTATCTGTATACCCTATTTGGTGAAATGTTAGTTAATATATTTTACCAATTATCTAATTTGATTGCCTCTTTTGTTACATTTTGAGTTTTGGAGAGTTATTTTTAATATATTCTAGATACCAGTTGATTACTGAATGGGTGCTTTGAAAAACATCTTCTCCCACTCTTTAATTTGGTTTTTATACTTTTTACATATGTTTCAAACAGTGAAAGTTTATAATTTTAATGTGACAAATATATTTATTTTCTCTGCATGGATTGGGTTATGATATCAAGTCTATAAACTCTTTGCCTAGACCTAGATGTTAAATATTTACTATTCTTTTATCAAAAAAAAGAATGTTTTACATTTAATTATGCAATGGTCATATTTATGTGTTGAATTGGCTGGACTATGGAGTGTCCAGATATTTGGTTAAACATTACTCTGAATATGTCTGTGGGAGTGTTTTTGTATAAAACCAACATTTGAATCTGTAGCCTGAGTAAATCAGGGTGCCCTCCCTAATGTGGGTGGATCTAATTCAATCCACTAGAGACTTGAATAGAACAAAAACGTAGAAGAAGAAAGGATTCTCTTTCTCTGACTTTCTTTGAGCTGAGACATCAGTCTTCTGCCTTCAGACTTCAACTCAGAGTGGAACTTACATCATTGATTCTTCTATTTCTTGGACCTTCAGATTCAAACTGAAATTTATCACTGGCTTTATACATATGTATGTATATGTAAAAGTATATATGTATGTGTATATTTTATGTATCTATTATACATACATACATACTTACATACATATGATATTCTCCTGTTTGTTTTTGTGGAGAATACTGTCCAATGTAAATTTCAAAATTCAATTTGAATTTACTTTTGTGTAAAGTGTGATGTAGTTTAGATTGAGGTTTGCATGTTTCTTTATTGTTTATTTATTTTGCCTACAAATATCAATTGCTCAAGCACCACTTGTTGAAAAAGTAATAATATTTGACATTGCTTACTCATCTTTGTTAAAAATCATTCAAAGTGACATCAAAGGTACTCCACATAATGTGATTCTAAATAAAAGAAATGAGAACACTGGCCAAAAATAAGGTAAATATCAACATTTTAAGATCATCCAAAAGCTTGCAAAAATCCAAGGACTGTTTATTCAAGGAAATATTTAATCTCAGTAAGAACATTAAGTTTTATGGCATTTTAACTTCTTATATTCCAAATACCCTGTCTCTAGCTCTGCAATTGCCTTGTAAATAATAGCTCTACAATCATGGGGGGAAAAAAAAAACAGCAACCTCTAAGCCGTTGAGGGGAAAAAATAAGTTCAGAGCTTCCCCAAAAGCAACATTCTCAAAAAATAGCCGTAATTTGATCTTTCTGGAAGTTCTCTGAAAACTCTAACTTACAGGTAGAGACTTGAATGGCCACAAATGACAGAGAATACAAATCTTACAAAATTAGTTTGATAGTCACTAAACAAACAGCAACAATAAAAACAACAACAAGCAGCAACAACATCAAATTCTGAGCAAGAGAGGAATCTGAATTCCAGAACTGCCAAATGATTGTTTATAAATATCCAGTTTTCAAAAACAAATTGCAACATATAGAGAGAAACAAGCACAGGAAAAAACAGTGAATGGAAAATATCCTTAAGGATGTAGACTTACTGCAGAGATATTAAATCAGCTATTTTAAATAAACTTAAAGAACTTTAAAAAATGTATAAATATATTTAAACAGACTGTGATAGCAATTTCCCAACAAATGAGAATATCAGTACACAAAAATTATATTTTTTTAAAGTACCAAATATGAATTTTTGAGTTAAAAAGTACACCAACTGGATGGAAAAATTTACTGGAGTTGCTCAACAGCAAATCTGAGCTAAAAAAAAACTGAGAATTTTAAGATAGATCCATTGAGATTTAGTAGAAATGACAGAAAAAAATAATAATGAAGACAAATTAATAGGGCCTCAGAGACCTGTCAGACATTAGCAAGCACATCAAGAAATATAAGATGAGAATCACAAAAGAAAAGAAGAGAAGGAAAAGTGAAGAAAAAAATTTAATGAAATAATGAATTGAAACTACACAAAGTTATGGTAAACATCCATCCACATATTCAAGAAGTTCAGTAAACTCCCAACTAGGATAAAGTAAGACTTTCACAGCTAGCCCATATCAAAATCCAACCGTCAAGAAACAAAGACAAAGATTTCATCTTGAAAGTAGCAAGAGAAAAGCAGCTCATCACAAACACAGAACTCCAAATAAGATTAACAGCTGATATTTTCAGCAAAAATAATGTAAGCCAGAAGTCGGTGATATAACATATTCACAGTGATGGAAGAAAATGAATGTCAACCAAGAATCCTACATCCAAAATATTATCCTGCAAAAGTTAAGGAAAAGTTGAGATATTCCTAGATAAATATAAGCCAACAAAATGTATTGCTCTTAGATGTGCCCCACAAGAGCTACTAATGGAAGTCCTTAGGATTTAAATGAAAGGATGCATGATAGTAACTCAAACCTACATACAGAAATAAAGAGCACCATTAAAGGTAACTATATAGGTAAATATAAACAATATAATTGTATAATGTTTTTAACTCTCTTTTTTCTGATTTAAAAGACAACTGCATAAAAAGGAAGTGTAAAAATGTTTATGGGCATATAACATATAAAGATGTAATTTGTATAAGCATCAAAGCACAAAGTAATGAAGAAATAAAAGCATAATAGCAAAATTGATATTGATTAAACATATTATTTTAAATTCATATCCAAATTGTGAATTTAATTTGTTATTGATTATATACATATGTATATATATATATATATATAACTTTAAATATATATAAAGTTAAGATGTTGATTGCAATGCATAGGAAAAGTACTTTTTAAAAATCTCAAAAATATAGTAAAAAAAGAAGGTCCACCACATAACATCAAAAAAGAAATAGCAATAAATGAATAAAGAAAGAAAAAGCTGTGACATACAGAAACAAATAACAAAATTGCTATTTACCTTAGTTATCAGTAATAACTTTACACTGAAAATGGATTAAACACACCATTAAAAAGAGAAGATTGACAATATGGATTAAAAACTATGACCTAATAACATGTCTGTAAGAAACACAGTTTAGACTCAAAGACACAATAGATTGAAAGGAAAAGAGTGAAAATGATATACTATGTAAACGCTAAACGAGAGATGGAGTGGTGAACACTGATAAATAAAACACTCTTCATACAAAAATTGTTACTAAAAACAAAATCTTTTATAATGACAAAAAGGTCACTCAAGAGTAAATAACACATATAAACATATATGCACCTAAAAACAAAGCCCCCAAGCCCATGAAATAAAGACTGACCAAATTTTAAAAAGAAATACACAATTAAACAATAGGTAGTGATATTAATATCCCATTTCAAATCCAAAACTGTACAGAAGATAAAGGGGAAGATTTGAGCAACACTCTAAACCAACTAGACTTGGCAGACATGTATAGAAAACTCCACCCAACAATAATAAAATATTCGTATTTCTCAAGACCACGTGGAACACTCCCAGAATGGACCATATGTGAGGATATAAAACAAGTCCCTATACATTTGAAAAATGAAAGCATATAAATATGCTCTCTGACCACAGCAGAACAAATTAGAAATAAATAAAGAAGGACCTTTGTAGAAACTAAGCAATATGCCCTTTAATAACTAATGGGACCAAAAAAGAAACCTCTAAGAAAATTAGAAAATGCTTTGAGATGAATGAAAACAAAAATACAACATGCCAACTTCTACTAGATGCAGCTAAAAAGCAGTGTTAAGGTGAAATTTTCAGTTGTAAATACCTACATTGAAAAATAAAAAATGCCTCCAATCAATAACCTAATTATCTATCTTAGAAAACTATAAAAGGAAACAAACTGAAACAAAAGCAAGCTGAATGAAGGAAATTAAAAATGAAGAATAAGGATCTAATAAATGAAACAGAGAACAGGAAAACAATAAAGAAAGTCAATGAACACAAAAGTAGTGGTTTTTTTTTTTAAAGATTAACCAGTATGACAAAACTTTACCTAGTAAAAAGGAAAAGAACTAAAAAGAAAAAGAGTAGGGAAAAAAAGAAGATTCAGTTACTAATACTAGGAAAGAAAGAGGAAACATTATCACTGACTTTATAGGAATAAAAAAGGATTATAAGGGAATACTACCAAGAACCATATGTCAAATACTAAACAACCTAGATAAAATAGACAAATTTATAGAAATAAACTTTAAAAACTCACTCAAGAAGAAATAGAAAGTCTGAATAGAACTACAAGAAATAAAATTAATAATTTTAAAACTTCTCACAAAGGAAAGCCCAGTCCCAGGTAGCTTCACTGGTGAATTCTACCAAACACTCAAAAAAGAATTATTATCAGTATATTACAATATCTTCCAAAAAAGAGAATAAGGAATATGTTTCAAAGTATTGCATGAGGCCAACATATACTGACACTAAAACCAGCTAAAAAAGTTATAAGAAAAAAATAGATATTAATATCACTAAAGAATATAGATGCCAAAAAACTCAATAAGACGTTCATAAACTCCATCCATGGATCTATGAAAAGTATTATAAACCTGAACCAGTGATATTTTTGTCAAGTGTGCACAGTTTATTTAACATTTAAAAAGCAATTAATGTAATCAAATACATAGTCATATTATAAACAGAGGTTTATATTCACATGTCTAAGGAATACATTAAAAGCTATTAGACTTAATAAAAGACTTTTGCGTAGGGACATGAGCAAAATGGCACCCTAGGGATCTCCAAGCTCTCATTCCCTGAAAAAAAAAAATCAACAAAACAACCAGAAGCCGTTAGAACCAACATCATAAGAGCTCTTAAAAACAATCAGGGCTTAGAGCACCCAAGCAAACTCCCGATCAGGAAAAAGCTATGTCCAAAATGCCAAAAAAAAAAAAAAGAAAGAAAAAAGAAAAAAAAACGTGAAAAATGTGTGTGGTGTCTTCACTGTCCCTTGTCTCACTATCTCCCCAGCAGCAGCAGCCACTAGGTTCCCAGTTCCCCTTGAAGTGGAGGGAACAGAACAGACCTTATCTGCAAATTATTATGTACATCTGTTCAAACCTGGATGGCGGATACTTGAAGGACTGATTCATTCATCTCTGTCTCATTTAACTGGGAACACAGATGGGGAAAATGGCAGGCACTACTTAAAAATATACCAGGGGACAACAAAGCACAGATGCCTGGGGCAAGAGATTCTGGGTAGAGACCTACAGTAGACCATCTAAGGTATGAAGAAGAAGCTGGGGTGATACTTTTTTGGGAACTTACGACATTCAAAAGTAGCTGCATACATGGGCTGATTTAGAAAGCCACATGTATGCCACAGCAAAAATGCATGGTCAGAAAAGTGCTGAGAAGCCTTCAGCCTTCACCTTAGGCTAATAGCTAGTTTCAGAGGAAACTGAGCTAATTGGTGAAGAATTGACCCAGCACAGAGGCAGTGTGCAGTCTGGGAGGCAAAGTCTGGGAGAGACAGTTTTCCATTGTGTGTGTGTGTGTGTGTGTGTGTGTGTGTGTGTGTGTGTGTGTGTGTCTGTGTGTGTGTGTGTGTGTTTCAGCTTCTGGTATCCAAGGAAATCTCTGTGAAAACATTAACTGAACATAAGCTAAAGAAGTGGAGATTTTAGTGAGCACACATAACAAGAAATAGTCTTTGCATAAGTAGTTTAGAACAGTTTCAAAACAAATAAACCACTATAGCCTTCAACAATTTCTAAAAATCTACCAAATCCTTGGGTCATGAACTGAATGTTTGCAGCCCCCAAAATTCACATGTTAAAGCCCTACCCACAGTGTTATGGTGTTTGGACATAGGACCTCTGGAAGGTGACTAGATTTAGATAAGGTCATGAAAGTAAAGACTTCATAGGGGATTAGTGGCCTTAGAAAAAGAGAACAAGAGAGAGATACCTCTCAATGAGCATTCACCAAGTAAAGGCCATGTGAGGATACAGCAAAAAGGCTGCTGTCAGCAACCCAAGGAAACAGACCCCTCACTAGACTCTGATCCTTCTAGTACCTTGAACTTGGACTTCCTAGCTTCCAGAACTGAGAGAAATAAATTCCTGCTGTTTAAGGAACTCAGTCTGTAATATTTTGTGGTGGCAGACTCAGCTGACTTAGACACCTGGAAAAAGGGAAAATCTAATTGCCAGAGTTGCCACATTACAACCACCAAATGCCTGATTTTGAAGAACAAAAAATCACAGAGCATGCAAAGAAACAGGAAGATTTTAAATAAGGTAAATTGATAGGCAAAATCTCTAAAGAAGCCCAGACACTGGATTTACTAGACAAAGACCTTAAAGGGGAAACACAGAGTATCTTCCTCTGTTGCTCAGGTATTTTTCTTAAATGCATGTGCTGATAAGTGCACAGTTAAATACTCAGGGGACTTTTCTGGAGGGTGGTAGAGGTTGCTCTCTCTCTCTCTCTGTGGAGTCTCCTACCCATTTTGGTGCTCTTCCCTGCTACTTCTCACCTCCTTGGACTCCCTGTAATTGCGACACTGTCTCCTTAACTCAGGAAGGCCACTGGGCTTCACCTGTTTCCCCTTCTTAGGCTGTGGCCTGAAATGCCTGTCCAGGAAGTAAGCCCAAGCAACCCAGTCGTGCTGTGCTTCCTGAGGTCTGCTAGCCAAACACCCTTGTTTTATATCTTCCATCTGGTTTGTGTTGTTTGTTCAGGTAGGAGAGTAAATCCAGTCCCTATCTTTTTATCTTGGCCAGAAATGAAAGTTTATGTCTTATCTTTTAATTTTATTTATGATATTTTATATGGAAAGTTTAAATTTTCAATCACTCAACTTATCAATCTTTTACTCTATAGCTTTTTATGAGGCTTTATGTCAATTTAAGGATATGTATCTATTTAATTTAAGAAATGCATCTATTTAAGAAGACCTTCTCCAATGCTATGAATATATTTGCATATATTTTATTTAATAGCTTTAGAGTGCACATGGGCACAATATAAATAAATAAAATAGTTTTCATTAGACAGTTTTTTATCCTTCTTGGTTTTATTTTTTATAACTCTGTTGAGCTTGCAAACCTCAAAATAAATAGTCAATTGTCTTCAAATTTGTGTTGTGTAGATTTTTCCTCATTAATTTTAAATGCTACATTTGTTATAGACTGAATGTCCATATTTTTATTTTTAAAATGTTCTGTTTTGTTGAACTATTTGTCTATTCCAGTCATTCCTTTTTGTCTGTATTCAGTAATTCTTGAGCATTATATTTTCCAGATCAATTCCATAATTATTTTCTTCAGTTAATCAAGGCTTTTTTAGAATTTTGATTGAGATAGCATTAAATTTATAGGTCAAGTTGGGCAGATCCAACATCTTTAAAATAGTGAATTTTTCCATCCAAGAATGTGCCATATGTCCATTTATTTGGGTTTTCTTTTATGCTTTTTAGAAATGTTTTATAGCCTTCTTATTAAGCATTGTGAGTTTCATGTGAAGTTTATTTCAGCTCTTTTTATAGATTTTGTTGCTGCTACAATTGAGTTTTTTTCTTTTTCTAATTGTGTATTATTGGTAATAGTGTAGAAAAGTCATCACTTTTTCTACTCCTGGATTTTGTTGGATTGGTCATATTTTCTTTGTCCTGCTTCCCCCTGTGGTGTGTGTGTGTGTGTGTGTGTGTGTGTGGGTGTGGGTGTATGTGTGTTCGGAGGGCCTTAGCCGTGTGCTCACCTGTGCCTTTGAGGCTCCTTGCCAGCCTGTCTTCAAAGCACTTCTGTGTTCTGTCCTGTGTGCAGGAAAGGGCAGGCTGTGCCCGCAGCAGAGGTGACACCTAGGGATGACAGCTTGATTCTGGGCAGATCTACCCCTGGCTCCAGTCCCAAGATGGAAGCTCTAAGGATTCTGGTTGGCATGAGAGAGAAGAAAAGCAGGTGAAAATGGTCTTTCAGTGGCAGAACCCCCTCATGTGTGCTCCAGGCCCCCGTCACCCAGCACACCCCCATCTCCATGCTGGCAGCCCATGGGTTCTGGTCCACCTTTTCTAAATATCTTTCTTGTTCATGTTTTAGGAAGTGGATTCTTCCTTCTGCACTGTTTCATCTATCTCCTGTTTTTCATGCATTCCTCATCATTTTTGGTCCACAGAAAGTGCCCCTCTTGTTTTCTATCATTACCAAATTCACTCTCTATTAATGGCATTTCTAGGGAATTGGAATGGGAACAAGTAGGTAAAGGATGTTCTCAACCTCATTCACTGGATTACTTTTTAACAAGATCCCACTTGGTACTCTGGCTCCAAATTTAATCCCATTGCCTACTTGTTTGTACCCACACCTGGGCCATGCTTACTGTCCACTCCACACCTCTTCTCCCACTCAAGTGCCCAGAGTTAGAAAAGAACATCCCCTGAGCTCAGAACCTTGTTCTCTCAAAGCTTCTCTGCCTTCTTCTCTTTTTGACTCAGGCTGGTGCTTTTCAACCTGCTGTGCATGTTATGTACTTTTTGAGGAGATGTGTAAAAGATGTTTCCAGCTGCATGAATAAATCAAGATGGTGTTATCTCTCCTGAGTGCTGTGCTCTGATCTACTTTCTACTACACAGTTAGATCCAAAAAATGGCTAGTTCCAGATGACAGTTAAATTTTTTAATGAAAATCTTCACATTAAGTGCGTGTATTAGTCCATTCTCACACTACTGCAAAGAAATTCCTGAGGCTGAGCAATTTATAAAGAGATTTAATTGGCTCAGTGTTCCAGGTGCCATATAGGAAGTATAGCAGCATCTGCTTCTGGGGAGGCCTCAAGGAGCTTTTATTAATGGTGGAAGGCAAAGCGGGAGCAGGACCAAGAGAGAGCTGGGAGGTGCCACATATTTTTAAACAACAAGATCTATGAGAACTCACTCACTGTACAGTACCAGTTGGGATGGTGCTAAACCCTTCATGAGAACTCCACTCCAGTGACCCAATCACCTCCCACCAGGCCCCACCTCCAACAGTTGGGATTACAGTTGGACATGAGATTTGGGTGGGGACACAGATCCAAACAATATCAGTGTTTTCGCCTGTTTTTGTTTTGCTGTAAAGGAATACCTGAGATTGGTCATTTATAAATAAAAGAGGTTGATTTTGCTCATGGTTCTATAGGCTTTACAGGAAGTATGGTGTCAGCATCTGCTCAGCTTCTGGTGAAGCCTCAGAAAGCTTCCAATCATGGCAGAAGGCAAAGCAGGAGCAAGCACATCACATGGCAAGAGCAAGAGCAAGAGTCAGGGTACAGGGAGGTCCTACGCTCTTTTAAACAACCAGAGCTTGCATGAACTCAAGAGCAGGAACTCACTTGTTACCACAAGGAGGGCAGCAAGCTATTTATGAGGAATCTGCCCCCATGACACAAACACCTCCCACCAGGCCCCACCTTCAACACTGGGGATACATTTCAAAATGAGATTTCGAAGGAACTCACATCTCAACCCTATCACTACAGAAATTAAACAAAATTGTGTAATAAATCCTTACATATCCATCACTCATCTTCATCAATTAACATTTTGCATTTCTTGTTTCATCTATACCTTCTCCCACCCCCATCTCTTCACTCAATGTGTTATTTTTATTATCACTGTTTTTTTTACTTTAGATAAAATGGATATATATGTGCAAACCTTAGCCTTAAAATTTTGACACACATGTATAGCTATGTAACCCACACCCCTTACAATATAGAACATTTACATTCTTTATAGAAAGTTTTCTACTGTTCCTTTCTACTTAATTCCCCAATCTCACAAGGCAATCACTGTTCTAATTATTTTCACCCCATATTACTTTTGCCTGTTCTTGAGCTTCGTATGCTTCTTTTGACCAGCAGTCTGTGAGATTCATCTATGTCAGTGTGTCAGTAATTTGTTTCTCTTTGTTTCTGAGAAGTCTGTGTGAATATACTGTAATTTGTCTACCTTCCTTTGATGGACATGTTTTTTCCATGTTTTGGCTATTACATTTATCTACACATCTTTGTATGGACATAAATTTTTATTTCTCTTAGATGAACATGCAGGAATGAGGTGACAAGGCCAAAGGGTGGGTGTACATTTAAATGATATAAAGTATAAGCCATTGTCTTACACTGTAGGATTTTCTTATAAATCATATCATTTCAGATTCCCATGAGGAGCCTGTAAGAGTTCTGGCTACTCCACGTTCTTGCCAACATTTAGTGCTGTCAGTCTTTTTGGTTTTAGACATTCTAGTGCTTTAAACTATGCTACCTTGAGGTTTTATTTTAAATTTCCCTAAGGACTAATGATGTTGAGAACCTTTCCATGTATTTATTCATCATTCACATATCTTCATTTGTAGAGTGTCTGTTCAAATGTTTTGCCATTTTTAATGTGACAGTTTTTATCTTACTGAATTGTTTGAGTTCCTTATATATTCTTTAAATTCCTTAATAGAGATATGTTTTTGTGAATATTTTACCTCTTAGACTTGTCATTTCATTTTCCTAATGGTATCATCTTTGTGAAGTCTAATTAATTATCTTTTTTCTTTCGTGGTTATAAATTTCTAAGCCTACTTAAAAAATCTTTGCTTATCCCAAGTCACCAAGATATTTTCTCTTACTTTCTTCTAAAATCTTTATAGTTTTAACTTTTATGTTTGGGTCTATGATCCCTCTTAATTTCTGCATATGTTGTGTGGAAGAAGGTGGAAATTTTTTCTCTCTTTCTTATATTCAGTTGTTATAGCACAAATTGTTTAAAAGGCTTTACTTATTGACTTGCTTTCATGTCTCTGTTGAAAATCAATTGACTTTATTAACATGGGTCTCTTTGGCCTTTGTATGTCCCACTGATCTTTTCATCTGTCCTGATCCCAACACCACACTGTATCTACTACTTCAGCTTTCTAAGAAGTCTTGAGGTCAGGTAGCATCAGTTCTATCAACTTACATTTGAGCCTTACACCTTACCCCACCCTCTGTCCATTTCCACTATCTACCATTCCTTCCTTCCTTTCTTCAGTTACTTAACACTTATGGAGTGTCTAATACATGCAAGGAGTTTTGAATACATCCATAGTGAACAAAACAGATGAAATCTTCATCTTTCTGAAACTTACATATCAGTATCATCTTCTGCTGATGCCTCACACTCACACTCAGGCTGAGCTGGGAGCAGTGACGGACAGTGCTCTTCTGCCTCACTCAGCCTCCTTGGCAGGCCACAGTTTGTGTGTGCTGATAACCCCTCTGACGTATACCTGCACGCACACGCACAGCCAGCTGTCCTCAGCCTGAACAGGCATAGGCTCTAGCAGACTCCCAGCCCCGGGCAAGGCCCCTGGTTTCCTCCAGCTCAGCGTCATGACACCATGCTCCATCTTAGCTGAGCCACCACTGCCTTCCCCTGTGTCTGCTCCAGGCCCATTCACACTTCCAGAGCCCAACGCCAGCCTTCTTCACAGGCCTCTCAGTACAAAAGCCTTCCTTACTGAGGAGATCTGGCTCTCCCAGGTGAAATTTCTCAAGCTCTGCAGCTATGGACTTGGGTCAGCTGGAAAGAAACCACCAGCAAACTCTGCCAAGTTAACAATTTTTCTACTGCCGGCCCTCACTGTGATCTCATCTTGGGTGTGAAACCTCCAGCTGAAGTGACATTGTCCGCACAGTAGGGAACTCTGATAGAGGCCTGACTGTGGGTTGGGGGCTCCACAGCTCTTAGGCATGAGACAAGTCCCTCTCGTCATTTTCAAGTAGGACCACAGGAAACTCTGTGGCAGTGTTTTTAACACTTTTCAATTTTTCGCAGCATGAGCTCCAACAATTCTTTTTGATACTAACCCCCAAACCTGGTATTACTGCTTAGATGCTTTCCTATTGCTTGGTATTTACTAGAATTAAGAAATATTATTTACTATCCTCCCTAAAGAAAGAACTTAAAATTATATAAAGATCATTTTTGAAAAAAAAATTATACATGCTTATTGTGAAAGGCATTTAAAATACATGAAAGTATAAGGAAGGAAAATGAAAATGTCCCCCAATTCTTCCCCTGCCTCCAGGATAAGCACCGTTGGCAGATGGAGAGAATGTTCCCCCTGCTCTGCACCTGGCACAGGTCTTAGGAGCCGGACTCTCATCCATGCCATGCAGCTTACTGACCTGCCTGAGAATGTTCCCCCTGCTCTGCACCTGGCACAGGTCTTAGGAGCTGGACCCTCATCCATGCCATGCAGCTTACTGACCTGCCTGCGACGTCAGCTCTCTTCCACTGACAACACTCCCTGACAAATACATCAAGATGCAAGAACAACTTGGCGATTGGAGAAGGCTATTAAATCCCCTAATATGGTTTTTATTCTAACATACATTTATGCCTGAAGGTGTCTTATAGAGAGAATTACCTAATGCTGAGCTTTTTATGATGCCATTTTCAATCTGGTCCTCAGTTTTGTTTTATACCAAGAATATCCTTTGAACTAACTGAAAGTTACAAATTAGGGGTATTTTAGAAAGCTGCAACTCAAGATTTTATATCAGACATGCCTGCCAGTGAAAATAAGACAAGTCGGTTTTTTTTGTTTGTTTGTTTTCATTTTGCCTCCTCAACCTCAAAGCCTGTGCAGAAAGCACAGACAAAAGGGAAGGAAGGAGGGTGGAGAGAGAAAAGTAAAGAGAGAAAATGTGCGAGCCCCTGGAGGCTTGCAAAGACTCACCCTTCTGATTCCCCACAGTACTTTTTTGTGCACAGGAGCATCTGTAACAGGGCTGGGACTATAATGACACAAGTAAGGTCCCAGCCTGGGGAAGACACCCAAAAATCAATGAATAATATTCTCATGTAATATTATTTTAAATCAAGAATAGTACAAAATCCACAATGAACAAAGTATCAAAATCTTAAGTAACAAGACCAGAAGCAATGTTATGCCAAGCCCTATGAAAGCTGGAGGCAAAAGGGGAAAAAGCAATGCCACTTCTTATTAATTTTTATTTTCTGAATACTAAATTATGTGGTATTTATCTCAATTACCGAGTTTTTGGTGTCCTCTTCAATGTTGCACCCAAGCAAATCTGTCCCTCCCCTCACCTGATCTCACCTTGTCTGTAACTCAGGTTAAAAGCATTGTCTGCTTGGACCCAGGGGTCCATTTTCTCCAGGCTCAGAGCCTGACCCCTGAGAGATCTGAAAGAGGCCTTGGAGAACAGAGATGGGCAGCACTGGAGGACAGTTACATCTCCTCCAGCTGAAGCACTGACTCTCTACAACCACAAGAACCTTCTCTGGGACCAAGTCTGCAAACAGCCATGCAAGGAGCAAAAGTTCACTTTGTTGTAAATGAACAGTGTGGTATGGAAGCCTTATGCAATACTCTAAATATTTATTTAAAGAGTCAGAAATTAAAGCCTTCTCACAATATAATTTGCACTCTTGGTTTTGCTCAATGTTGGGCATAATTCTAGAAACCTGAGAATTTGGTGTTACTAGTAGCATATCATGTTGTTTGCAATCATTCAGGTGTGCCACACCCACAAGCACCTCAATGCCCCTTTACGGCACGTCGAGGGTAGCAATAATGGCAGCTCTCCCTGCCTGCAAAGGTCCTTCCGGCTTCCACAGTTCACTCTTCTCGCATCCTCTGGGGGCTGCCCACACCTGCGCTGGCCCTTGGCTGCCCAAAGGTGCAGGAATCAGCCTCATCTTTGAGAGGTTCTCAGCGGCAAATTGCAACACTATTGTTTTCTGATGAACACAGGTGTGTTTCAGATACATTATTACTCATGAGAGTTAAAGTAGTAAAGTTTGTCAGTTTTATTTTTATCACTCAGAGTTGAGGATTCAGTGCTATACCTATAACATGGACATGACAAGACCAATTCCCTTTTTTTGTTAGTGTGTTTTTCTGAATAATGGCATAAAAAGCTGAGGCAAGGTTTATGCACAGTCCTGGAGGCCAGTGAAGAGCTGAGGCTGTGGCCAATTACTATAGCACATCCCTTCCTAGAAAGCATTTCCCCAACTCTGGCCCCACCTCTGGGAGTGCTACTTCTCAGGCTTCCCAAATTTGTACCCCCAGGTCATAGAGAAAAGAGGTCGGAGCTGAGGGGAATATTTGCTTTATTGCCAGAAGTCAGCAGGCATGGAAAAGAGTCTACAGTCAGAATAATCCTGCCTCTCTGCCACACTGAGGCATCAAACAATCATCGCTTTTTTCTTTTTTTTTTTTTCTTTTTTTTTTTT